>PVIY010011693.1:0-64452 GCA_004026745.1 Myrmecophaga tridactyla
AAATGCTAGTGATCAATGAAAGGGAGTGGTAAAGGGCATGGAAAAAAATAGGGGAAACAGAGGCTAAAATATTTTGGGAAGATGGAAATACTAGCAGTCAATGAGAGGGAGGGGTAAGGGGTATGGTATGTTTGAGTTTTCTTCTTTTTTCTTTTTATTTCTTTTTCTGAATTGGTGCAAATGTTCTAAGAAATGATCATGGTGATGAATGTATAACTATGTGATGATATTGTGAGTTATTGATTATATACCAAGAATGGAATGATCATATGAGAAGAATATTCATGTTTGTATTTTATTATGTTTAAAAAAATTTTTTTAATTAAAAAAAAAATTCTGTGCTTCAGAAATCCTTAGTAGAGTCATGCTTGATTCTTCTCTTTCTCTTGCACCCCGTATCCAAGTCAAGTCCTTTTGGTTCTGTGTTCAGAATATATCCAAACTCAGATCAGTTCTCACCACTACTATCACTTCTATCTTCATCCAAGGCATCATCAACTCTTGCCTGGATTACAGCAATGGCCTCCTGACTGGTCTCCTTGCTTCAGCCTTTGCAGCCTTTTAAAATGTAAATCAGATTATGTCACTCCTCTGCTCTAAACCCTTAATGGTCTCCCACCACACTTGGAATAAAAGCTGTGACCTGGCCCTGCTCAGAATCTCTCCTGAGCTTGCAATCAGATGTCAGCCAGGGCTGCTGTCATCTGAAGGTTTGACCAGGGCGGGAGGACCCACTTCCAAGGCAGCTCACCCATATGGCTGGCAAACTGATGCTGGTTGTTGGTGGGAGGACTCAGTTCTCTCTGGAACCCTGCATTGCTGCTTGAGTATGCTCATGGCACAGTGGCTGGCTTCCCTTGGAGGGATCAATCCTAGAGACCCAGATGGAAGTTTCAGTTCCTTTTATTACTTAACCTCAGAGGTCATACATAGCCACTTTCAAATTACTCTAATGGTCACAGAGATGGGCCTGATTCAATATGGGAGGCAACCACACAAAGACATGAATGTCAGGAAATGAGACTCACTGGAGGCCATCTTGGCGGCCGACCGCAAACACACAGCAAAACAGTAACATTAAATATCTTTGGGTAGTGGGAAAATGGGTAGACTTTTCCTCCTTGTACTTTTCTTTTTCAAAGAAATGACTGTCTATTTACTTTTGCAAAAGGAGGAAAACCTATCTATCTAAATCTATGTCTATATCTTAATGTATGTCTATGTATATATTTACATACAGGTACATTTTTCTTGAAATGAAAGACTGAATATACACACTGAAAGACCCAGAAAATAAAATTCTCCAAATTCTTCTTATATTGAGGGCTAAATTTCCATAGGTCTCAATATAAACTTTCATTCATTATTCTATAAATGAATCAAGTTATCAAGTCATATATAAGAGTGAGCACCTAAAAATTAAAAATTGCTAAAAATACATAAGCCTTGAAGATGATTTTTTTTTGTATGCTGTATGGTGGGAGTCACATTTCATTCTTTTTCCATGAAAGAATCTGTTATTATAACATCATTTCTTAAATTTGGGGGTGGGGGGGAGATGTCAGGCAGGGAGGACATGCACAGGCCAGTAAACCAACCGAGTCTCCTGCATGGCAGGCAAAAATTCTGCCACTGAACTACCCTTCCACCCCCTGATAAATTCATTTTTAAAAACAAAAAATATTTTTAACAATAATACCATCCATACTTGTATAATCACATGACAATATAATTGAGGAAATATTCAGGTAGCGGATGTGGGAAACGGAGATGGCAACACTTATTTAGATGCTAGACACTAATTTTCAAGGACATTACAAATAATCACCAGCTGATATACAACACATGGAAAGTTCTTCTGGTGTAAGGAATTTCTTTAGTTTATCTTGAAACAGTTTTCTAAATCTAAAACTTATTTTTAAAGATGCATGAACAAAGACCTATACTAATGGAGCAATGTTTTAAACAATGAAATATTCTGAGTAGTGTTGTCAACCAAATTAGTCCTTATCTGAAAATTTTAGAAATTATGAAAATATAGACAAAAATGATAAAATAAAACCACACATAATCTGCTACCTAATCTTCATTTTATATTTCCTTCTATCCTTTTCCTATGTGTTTATAGTTAAAAATGTAAAACGGGTTACGCATTTTGTATATTCTATCATTTTTATTCAGAGCATATAGGTATATGCTAATATATACTGAGTATATTAAGAAAATTTCCTCTATTTTAAAATTATTTTTTAGAATTGTGATTTTAGTAGCAGAATAGTGATTTACAAATATGCATATAAATTATTTTAGTGACTAATGTTCATTGGATGGATATGCTATATGACTTATAGGTATTACATATATTTGACTACACATAATTCTCTTCTACTAGATTATAAAATCAGTAAAGACAGAGATCGTTTGCCCCCAGCTTATAACATTTTCTTTGCACATAGATGGCACTCAATAAGAATTTAACCAAACCAAACCAAATTATGGTTGTCTTTTCCTTTCAAAACCAGAGTTTAGGGCCTTGCAATGGTGCCACAGCCCTGGTTTCTCCTTCTTACTAAGTAGGAGCAGCTTCAGAGCATTAAAGAGACAGAGCACACAGAGCCATGCCCTGAGGAGTAGTGAGAGCTCTGAGGCCAGGGACAGGAAATCTAGGCCCCACCTTCCCCTATGGCCAACTAGCTCTGGAACTTTCGCCTGGTTCTTCTCTGGACCTTGACTTCCTTTGTCTTTCAGACTTGCTACAAAAACCCAACTCAAATTGCCCCAGATCAGATAGGGGGATTTACTAAAAGTGTCATAGAATTTGGAAAGGCTCAGCAGCACAGGCTTCAGGGAGAACTGGGGCTTTGCCAGGAATCCCTCTCTCCATCTGTTTTGTGCTTTTTCCTTCAGATATGGAAGGAATCATGCTACCAGTTTCTCTCAAGATTCACATCTCACATTCGCCTCCGGAGATCCTGAATACCTTCACCCAGTTCAAAAATTCCCAAAGAGCAGACACTGTGATGGAGAGGTGCATAGCTAATATGGGGGAGGAATTTGCCAGAAGACGCTTTTCCTAGGAGCAGAGAAGCTGGGCAGAAGAAGCAGTATGTGTTGCTACAGAAGATCTGGACAGGCTGGTACACAGGTGCCTTCTTGTACCTGAATGTTCCCTTATTTCTCCTTTACCCATCAACAGAACTTCTTCCGAGCATTCCAGTTCAGTAACTTCAAGATAATTGTTTTTTGACACTATTAAACAAATAGCATCAAGTTTAGATGAGGAGGGAAAGAAATTGATTTGTTTGCCGAAGTGATTTCTCTGGGGAAAAAAGAAATCTGCTGAGACATTCCAGACTGCTTTTACATATAATCTTATTAATATTTAATACTGGAGCCAAGAGCTAGGCTCAGACTTTGATTGTAAGTAGGCACAACCATTCGTGTGCTGGAGCTGGCTTGTACCTGCTCTTAAGAGTCAATAAATTTCCAGGAATTTGGCAAGCCAGTTGTCAAATGTGATATTATTAAAACTTAGATTATATAAAACTACAGTTAAGTAAATTATATTTATAACAAAGATAATATTAATCACTTCCTAAGTATCTGTTTACATTTTACTATTATATAAGCTCTTGAGGTTATTTATATTTACTGTACCTACATGGTAAAAACTAAGTAATAGCATGCCACCATGTACTTTCCCCAATGGTAATTTAAAATAGACCAAGGGGAGTTTTCACACCATGAAAATCAGCAAGCACTACACACAGGACTTTTTTTAGTGGAGCTGAATTGTAAACATTTACCAGCACAACGTTGGACACCACCTCCAAGCATTAAAGAAATGAATTTAATTAGAAAAATTTCTGCAAGGACATTTAGAAGCCAAGAAGGCCTTAAATAGAGACACAACCTAAATGATTTAAAAATATTACTTCATAGCAACTAAATGTACAAATTTAAAAATGTTTTTGCATGGGGAAGAACAAAGGAATGTCAATAATGCAGGATGTTGAAAATAGATGGTAGTTAAGATTTTAAAACTTTAACTTATGTGTGAGACTAAAGCAAAAAATATTTATTTGGTACAAAATTTATATTTTGACTAGTGCATTTCCTAATATAACTTATGTGGACATATTAATTGAACACATAAAAAAGTATGTGGAACCTAAGTACATGGAACCTTAAGTAGGGCATGAGATTTTCTAGGTTTGTCAAGAGTGATGCCTCAATAAATCCCAGAAGGATTTGAACAGTGAATAAAAAAGTATTTGCAAAGTCTCCTTGGGTGAATGGTGAGAAAGGGGGAAAATTCAACTATTCTCACAAGCAGTGGGGACAACCAAAGCAATAGGCTGAGCCCCCAATCTTGGGGTTTGTTCATATGAAACTTAACCCCACAAAGGATGAGCTAAGCCAACTGAAAATTAGGCCTAAGGAGTACCCCCAAGAGAACCTCTTTTGTTGCTCAGATGTGGCCTCTCTCTTTCTCACAGCCAGCACAACAAGCAAACTCACTGCCCTCCCCCTCTCTACATGGGACATGACTCCCAGGGCTGTAAACCTTTCTGGCAGCATGTAACAGAAATTCTAGAATGAGCTGGGACTCAGCATCAAGGGATTAAGAAAACCTCAACCAAAAGGGGAAAAAGAAATGAGACAAAATAAAGTGTCAATGGCTGAGAGATTCCAAATAGAGTCGAGAGGTTATCCTGGAGGTTATTCTTATGCATTAAATAGCTATCACCTTGTTGGTCAAGATGTAATGGAGAGGCCGAGGGGAACTGCTTGAAAATGTGGAGCTGTATTCCAGTAGCTGTATTTCTTGAAGATTATTGTATAATGATATAGCCTTCACAATGTGTTCTAGTTTGCTAGCTGCCAGAATGCATCACACCAGAAACGGATTGGCTTTAATAAAAGGGGATTTATTGTGTTAGTTCTTCAGAGGAAAGGCAGCTAACTTTCCACTGAGGTTCTTTCTTACGTGGGAAGGCACAGGATGGTCTCTGCTGGCCTTCTCTCCAGGCCCCTGGGTTCCAAAAACTTTCCCTGGGGTGACTTCTTTCTGCATCTCCCAAGGCCTGGGCTGAGCTGTGAGTGCTGAGATGAGGAATGCCAAGCTGCTTAGGCTGTGCTACGTTGTGCTCTCTCATTTAAGCACCAGCCAATTAAGTCAAATGTCCTTCATTGCAGCAGGCATGCCTCCTAGCCAACTGCAGATGTAAATCAGCAACAGATGAGGCTCACATACCATTGGCTCATGTCTGCAGCAACAAAACTAGGTACGCTCACCTGGCCAAGTTGACAACTGAATCTAACTACCACACAATGTGACTGTGTGATTGTGAAAACCTGTGTCTGATACTCCTTTTACCTACCTTATCAACAGATGAGTAAAACATATGGAGTAAAAATAAATAAATAATAGGGGGAACAAATATTAAAATAATTTAGTAGATTGAAATGCTAGTGATCAATGAAAGGGAGGGGTAAGGGGTATGGTATGTATGAGGTTTTTTTCTGTTTTCTTTTTATTTCTTTTTCTGAATGTATGCAAATGTTCTAAGAAATTATCATGATGATAAATATGCAACTACATGATGATATTGTGAATTACTGATTATATTTATAGAATGGCATGATCATTTGTTAAGAATGTTTGAGTTAGTTATATTTTTTAAAAAATTAAAAATGAATTTAAAATGAATGAATGGATAAATAAATAAAATAAATAATAGGGGGAACAAATGTTAAAATAAATTTAGTGGATTGAAATGCTAAGATCAATGAAAGGGAGAGGTAAGGGACATGGTATGTATGAATTTCTTTTCTGTTGTCTTTTTATTTCTTTTTCTGAATTGATGCAAATGTTCTAAGAAATGATCATGATGATGAATATACAACTATGTGATAAAAGAAAAGAATGGTCATATTGTATGTTAATTGGTTTTATTAATAAAAATTAAAAAATATATATTATCTCAGATCTCCACCGGCCAAATTTAGGGCAATGTGTGCATCAAAAATAATAGCCCTCCAAAGAGATTATAGCAAATTAATTTTAAAAAAATTTTATTGTAAAGAATAACACATGTACAAAAAGGCAATAAATTTCAAAGCACACCACAATAATTAGTTATAGAGCAGATTTTAGAGTTTGGTATGGGTTACAGTTCCACAATCTTAGATTTTTCATTCTGGCCGCTACATGACACTGGAGACTAAAAGAATTATCAATATAATGAGTCAGGAGTCATACTCACTTGTTAACTTCCATCTTCTCTTTTATAACTCCACCTTCTCCTTTGATCTTTTTTTAAAATTATGATTTTATTGATATATATCATATATTCACATATCATATAATCATCCAAAGTGTACAATTAATGGCTCACAATATCATCATATAGCTGTGCATTTATCAGCAATCAACTTTTTTCTTCTTTATGAATAATATATATTTTAAAATATATATTTATAAAAAATATTAAAATATATATTATACATTTCAAAGTACATTGTGACAAACAAATTAAATTTAAAGCAAAAGAATCTATGAGTCTATGGTGATATTATAAAAGAGGAGGGAGAAGGGAAAGGAAAAGCACTTTTGTACAGAATGTCAGCTAATAAATACTAAAAAGATGATAGAATTAGAAAGTCTCCATTTGGTAGCCATCACTGTAATAACTGAGTCAGGTAAGGGTCATTAGCGGATGCGACAACTCTTGGGTGAAATGTTATTAGGGGACAAGAAATTCGTATTATCATTACAGAGATTACTTTCTTCATTCTAAAGAGAGTGACCTGATGAAAATATCTTAACCAGGTCATCAAAGCTAACATAATCAATGTGGAAAATACACAACATAACACATGTGATAATCTTGCCAAAAATGTTTAACCTGAACCTAATCTGAAGGAAATAATCAGACAAATCCTACAAGACAACTACAAGACAACTGTCCTAGACTCCTCAAAAATATGTTAGACAAAAAAAAAAGGTGTACAGATTCTTCTAGAATAGATTAGAAGAGACTAAGTATAAAGGTATCAACTTCACACACCAATATAACTCAGTTCTGACTCTACCAGAACGAGACCAAACTCCACAGGCTACAGCAATCCTTTACAAGACTGCCCTGCAGGCACTAGTCACAAGTTTGGGGCCCCAGGCACCCACACTTCTTCCAACTGGCTACTAATTCAGAGGTTCCCAGAGCCCACTTGGGTGCAACAATTCACAATCATTCAAGAATGATTCAGACAACCTACTGAAAACACTATCTTTACAATTATAGTTGTATTATAGTAAAAGGATACAAAGATGAAACCAGGGCGGGCAATGGTGGCTCAGTGACAGAATTCTCACCTGCCATGCCAGAGACCCAGGTTTGATTCCCAGAGCCTGCCCATGCAAAAAGAAAAAAAAAAAAAGGATACAGAGATGAAATCAAAAGAAGAAATGCATAGGGTGAGGTATGGGGAGGGTCTCAAACACAACTTCCCTATCCTTCCTCTTATGAAGTCAGAACATGTCACCCACCCAGCACATGGATATATTTTTTCAAACCTGGAAGCTTAGTGAGCTTCAATTGACCTAAGTTTATATCGAGTATAGGATTGATGGAATTAATGCCCACGTGAATGAACTCAGAGATCAAAGGGTTGGGTTGGCAAGACAGAGCTCAAACCTCAACATCCTAATCAAGTTGGTCTTTCTGGTGTGGCCTAGTGGGTGTGGCTAGTCCTACTTTGTAATCTGATTAGCATGTGAACTATCAGGTGTGGTCTTAAAGGCCCTCCGTGAATAACCGAAGTAAGTCACTTCTTTCACAGGAGTTTTTATTATACTACACTAAGGAAGCAGGATAGCCAAATGCAATGCATGATCTTTGGATTCTGGATCCAAAACAGAAATATAAAGACCATTTTGGGATCATTTGGGGAAACCTGGATATGTACTATATATTTGACAATATTATTATAAATTTATTAAGGTTAAATTTCTTGGGAGTAATCATTTTGACATGGTTATGCAAATATAGAACATTTTCATCACCCCCAGAAAGTTTCCTACTGTCCCTTTTCCCTTCTTCCACCTCAAAAGGCAACTACTTCTTATTTCTACCATTATAGATTAGTTTTGCTTGTTCTTGAGCTGTGTATAATTGAAATAATATATTTATCTTTATGTCTCGCTTCTTTTGCTTAATCTAATGATTTTGAGATTCAGTCATGTTGTTTTAGTCATTAGCACACTCCTTTATATTACTGAATAATATTCCATTGTATAAGGTTGTTTTTTCATCCCCCTGTTAATGGACATTAGTTTGTTTCCGATTTTTGCTACTAGGAATAAAGCTGCTATGAATATGACTATGCACAATGTTTTCTATGAACACAAGTTTTCATTTATCTTGGGAAAATGCTTAGAGATGGAATGTACTAAATTTAAGCTTAACTTTATTTGAAACTGCCAAACAATTCCCCACAATGGGGAATTACACTCTCGCCAGCAGTGTGTTTGTATTCTAGTTGTTCTATATCCTTTCCAACATTTGATGTTGTCAGTTTTTTTCATTTTAGCCATCCTAATCAGTTGAAATGGTATCTCATCATGGATTTAATTTGCATTTATCTGATGAATGATGACTTTGACATTGTTCTGATATTTATTGCCCATTTTATATATGTCTTTTTTTGCAAGGTGTTGGGGGTAGTTTTAAAATATAACCACAAATTACTGAATACTCGCTCTTTCAAAGAGCAAGGCCTAATTACTCTTTTCCTCAATGGGGGCGATTCTTAGTGACTTCTTTCTCATCAACACATTCTAGGGGAAGAGATAATGTCTGATGTCCAAATTAGGGCATAAAAGGCATTGTGACATCTTGCTCTCTCTCTTGGATTGTTCATTCAGGAGAAGGTAGCTGCTATATCATGAGGATATTGAAGTGGCTTATAAAGAAGTCAGTGTGGCAAGGAACTGAGAGTCCCTGCCATCTTGGAAGTGAATCTCACTGCACTATTCAGGCCTTCAGCTGACTGTAGCCCCAACTGACATCCTAACTGCTGCCTTAATGGAGACAATAAGCTAGAATCACATAGTTAATCTGCTCTTGGATTCTTGATCCACAGAAAATATAAATGTTTGTTGTTTTAAGCTGTAAAGTTTTAAAGTAACGTTTTATGCAGCAATAAATACACTCAAAAATGTTTTTGAGGGGACATTCACATAATATAATATTAACCATTTAAAATGAACATTCAGTGGTGCAATTGAGGCTCAGTGGCAGAATTCTTGCCTGGGTTTGATTCCTAGAGCTTGCCCATGTTAAAAAGTAAGAAAAAAAAAAACTTAAAATAAGCATTCAGTAGCATTTGGTGCTTTCACAATTTTGTGTACTAGTTCCAAACGTTTCCATCACTCCAAAGTAAAATCCTGTACCCACTGAGCAGTTTCTCCATGTTGCATCATCATCTTAGTCCTTGGAAACCACTAATATGTGTTCAGTCTCTATGGTTTATCTATTCTGAACATTTCATATAATAGGATTCATATGGTATATAACCTTTTATGTCTAGATTCCTTCATTTAGCATAATGTTTTAAATTGGATTGTCTAAATGATTTTTAGGTGTTCTTGATAGTGGATATTTCTCAGAAAGGAAGGCTTCAACTATATGTCTAATGATTTTTAAATTTTTATTGTGGTAACATATATGCAACATAAATCTTCCAATTTGTTTTAGTTTGTAAGCTGCCACGATGAATATACCAGAAATGGAATGGCTTTTGTGTGTGTGTGTGTGGCATGGGCAGGTTCTAGGAATTGAACCTGGGTCTCCAGCATGGCAGGAGAAAATTCTGCCCCTGAGCCACCATTGGACCACCCTGGAGTGGATTTTTAAAAAGGAATTTAATAAGTTACAAGTTTACAGTTCTAAGCCTATGAAAATGTCCAAAATAAGGCATCCAGGGAAAGATACCTCAATTCAAAGAACGTCGATGGGTCAGGAACACCTCTGTCAGCTGATAAGTCATGTGGCTGCCATCTGTTGGTCCCTTGCTCTTGGGCTCTGTGGCTTTCAGCCTCTGTTCCTGTGGTGGTTTCTCACTTTGCTTCTCTGGAGCTGG
Organism: Myrmecophaga tridactyla; assembly: GCA_004026745.1. Lineage (NCBI taxonomy): Eukaryota > Metazoa > Chordata > Mammalia > Pilosa > Myrmecophagidae > Myrmecophaga > Myrmecophaga tridactyla. The sequence goes on from PVIY010011693.1 coordinate 10,147, forward strand.
CTTTCATCTCTTGGCTTCCCTTGGCTCTCTCCACATTCTGCCTTGCTTAACATCTCATAGTGATGTCTGCTGATCTCCACGCACCTCCAAGCATCTGTGTCTCTACTCTCCAGCTGTTGGCAACTGTGTCAGCTTTCTCTGAAGTTTCTGTCATTTCTGACTCTCTCCAAAATGCTTCCTCTTTTAAAGGATTCCAGTAAACTAATGAAGACCCACCTGGAATGGATGGAGTCACATTTCCATCTAATCAAAGGGTCACACCCACAATTGGGCATGTCACATCTTCATGGAAATAATCTAATCAAAAGTTTCCAGCCTACAGTTTTGAGTAAGGATGAAGAGAAATGGCTATTCCCACAAGATTGGATCAGTTTAAAATGTGGCTTTTCTGGGGTACATAATACCTTCAAATCTACATCATTTTAACCACTTTCAAGTGAATAATCCAGTGGTATTAATTGCATTCACAATGTTGTGCTACCATCACCACCTTTCGTTACCAAAACATCGCTCCAAACAAAAACTCTGTCCCCACTAAGCGCTAACTCCCCGCTCCCCACCTGCTCCCCAACCCATAATCTACTTTCTGTCTTTGTGAATTTGCAAATTCCAGGCACTTCACATACATTAAATCTTACAAAATGTATCCTTCTGTGTCTACCTCAACATGAGGTCTTCAAGGTTTCAAATTACTTTTATATATGGACTAAGACATGCTTCATTCATTTTCTTCCATATGGATACCCAGTTGTTCCAGTAGTATTTGTTAAAACGACTTTTCCCTCTGCATTGACTTGGCACATGGTTTCATCTTGATTTACTTTTTAAAAAAATATAGCATACAAGTAAAAAAGACTAAAAGTATTACTAAAGATTATTAATGACAATTATTTTTAGGCGGTTGTATCATAAATCGGTTTCTTGTCTTTCAGCTTTTTAGTATTTCCCTAATTTGACAATGAACCTGGAACACTTTATAATCTAAAAAATAAAATGATATTTTTATATTTGTTTCTCCTCTTTCCTTTAACTATAAAATAAAATCTGGCAAATCATAGCTTAAAATGCACATAATCTGTTACTTTAAAAAATGTGTATGATTCTATACACACTAACATAGTAATCTCTTACTAACTTAGATAATCCATTTGAATAAGAGGACACTACAAATGATTCTGTATTAAACTTCATTTTTATTACTTTCATTTACAATGAATAATTCTTACAGCCTATAAAATTTGCCATGTAGGAAACTTTGAATACCACTTGAGATTTGATTTCTTTGTCATTTTAATTATTCATATTATTTCTATGTGGGTAAAGTGGTTTACAAAGACCCAGAAATCCCCATTTTCTTGCACAGGCTCAGCGTTTATCTCACGATCTTGTACTTCATTCTTTGGTAACACTTTTTGTGAGTGCAAAGGTAAACATCAACCTCTATATGTCTGAGTATCAAAATAGAATAAAAAATGAAAGTTGCTTTCCTGTAACATTGTATTATGCCCAAAGAGAGAAATATAGGCTGGCAAGGAGGAAGCAAAGCTAAGAGTCAACAATAGAAAGGTATAACTTATCAGTTTCTATCACAGAACTGCCATGTAAAACTTTTTCCTTTCTGTTTTGAATTGGCTTTGGATTTCCCGAGTTTCACTTGAGATTTGTTTCAAACACCAAATAACCAAACACCAGTTCCTCAGTCTGGCTTTCCTTCCTCACTTTCACAGCAACTCAAGCCAGCTTAGACAAATCAACTTCACCAAAATGTAGTCAAGTGTTGCAAAGCTCTCAAACACACCTGGCCTATCTTTTAGCTGTATGACAACCTGGATTTCAAGTTTCATGGCACTAATTTGTGGCACAATAGTTAGCACCCTACTTCTCCGGGTGGGGGTGGAGGGCCTGTATCATGGGAATGTTGAAAAGGGGGAAGGGAGAGCAGTTTAACACCAGTTCTTCTAATGGACTATGTAATCAAAACTTTTACTTTCACTGCTGAAGTTAGTGTGCCAACTGAAATGACACATATGTGTTGCTGAAACTAAGTAGAATATTAGAAATCTCCTGAATGGGAAGGAACACTATCTTAAATATACTTCGAATAGAGGGGAGCTTGCACCATGGAACAAATAGTTAACTGAATAAATACTGTGAATAAAATGAGAGGGGGAAAAAATCTTGGAAAAATGAGCACAAAACTGCAAAAATGATTATTTAGAACTGAAAGATTTCATGTGGAAACTTTTCTGCAGCTGCTGACCATTTGTCTGTATTAACAACAGACCTGTTTTGTTTTGTTTGGGGATTTGACAAATTACAGTATCCTGCACTGTTCTCTCATCTTGTGGAAGCAAAGGGAAATGTGACTATATAGATGCTTCATCTGTGTTTTTATATTTCCCCCAATTCTCCTGAGCTCGCCAAAGTTGTCGACTAAAGGAGAAAGCCTTCTAATTTCAATTGTAGAGTCCAAAGGAAAGCTGTGGTCTTGATTATTGTAAGTCAGTCACTAATGGAAATGAAGGCTGTACACTCTGGAAAGCCTGGCTGCAGACCTAGGGGATCATGTGCAAACCATTGAATAGTGGTTGGGCTGGAATATGGAACAGCTCCCCTATCTCTTTGCCCAGTCTCCCTGCCCCACAATTTCCACAGCTGCTCATCCCAACCATGCTTCCCTGCTAGTTCTCATCCAATATAAATTATTGCTGTCAGCAAAAGCATTTATTAAGCACCTAATCGGTGGGGAAGGCCTTCCACACCAGGAAGTAAAGCAAATAATTTGCTCTCTTCCAGGACCAATGTAAAGTTACACAACACTCAAAACCAATTTAGTGTTCACTTTTTGATGACCAAAAGATGAGATCCTTGTTTTCAAGCTTGAGGGGGAGGATTTGATATGACTTAGATAAAATAGAGAATATTTTAGTGCTTGACCCTTGGTGTCCAACACATACACACAGGGTACTGATTTTAAAAAAGAAAACAAAATTTGTCTGTAGTGGGGTTAATAACACTGATTTGAAGAGGACTGGATTCAGGAGTATCAGAGTGCTTGTCTGTTAACCTCTCCTCATTGGTATTATATGGAGCCAGAAGGAAGGTGAGGAGTTTCTGCTGTCTTATCTCTACTTAAGGACACCACCTTTATTTTGTACTAGTCTCTAATGGGTCATCCCACAAAAGTTTAGTCCACAAGAGAAGTAACATCTGAAGCCACCAGAAACTGCAAGAGGCAAGGAAGAATTATCTCCTTCAGAGGGTGCATGATGCTGCTGAAATCTTGATTTCAAACTTGTGGCCTCCAGAACAGTGAGAGAATAAATTTCTGACTAAGGCACCAAATTTGTGGCGATTTGTTTGGGGAGCTTCAGGAAACTAATACAATCACCTAGGGTCTTTTTACCAGTTGCTGCTCCCTCAAGCTCTGTTCTTCATTCATTTGTTCGGAAAACAAGCAATCATGAGTCAAGAACTGAGCTATGTTCTGTGGTCACAGAGTTATTAAAAACAAAGAAAGCTCTCTTCAAGAGCCCTATAACCTAGTAGAAAGAATCAAACATATAAGCTAAAATAGTAGAATACAGTGTTACAGGTGCCATTATAATGTGTGGGCCCGAGAAGACAGTTGTCCCTGCTTTCTTGGATAATTTCAAAAGGGTTCAGAGAGGAGAGACACTTCAATGCTGAGAAGGTCAACAGAGGTCTAGAGGTAAGAAATCATTTAGCCTTTATGAGAACTGTATGCTTTTGAGTGTATCTGTTAAGTTTCCAAAGAAGGCATAGTAAGAGAAAATGCCAAGCAGCAGAAAAGGGCCAGAAGAGAGCCTTGATAGCCATGGTAAAGTGTTTGGAATGTATCCTGTGGTGAATGGACAGCACTTAAGAGGTTTAAGCAAGGTGATAACATGACCAGCTTTATGTTTCAGAGAATATCATTCTGGCAGAGGTAGGGAGTATGGCTCAGAGGCCAGAGACAGGGTCTGCAGAGGCAGATCATGAGAAGCTGAACTAAGGCACAATCATGAGGCCAGAACAGAAGGATGACAAGGAAAACAAAAACAGAAACTATGAAGAATCCAGAGATAGAACAGAGAAGTAGGTTGTACAACAGAGATAATTATATTACAGAAACTGAGAGAGATGAGGGTATCAAAGAGAAGGGAGTAAGAAGAGTCAGAAGCCATGGAGTAGCCAGCTAATGGGAAGACTGACAGGACTCTGATCCATTTGTAAATGAAGAAATTACTAGAAACCATTGTCAGAGAAGTTTGAGAGCAGATGTTATCAGGTAGCAGTGTAAACTACTGGCAAGTCATCTAGCATCAATAATATGAAGGAGATTGGTCCATAGATTAGTAATTCTCAGCATCATTTGGGAATGTGGAAATGCAAATTCTCAAGCTTCAACTCAGAGTTACTGAGTCAGTCTGGGGTTGAGATCAGTAGTGTCTGCTCTAGATGAGTAAAAAAAATAATAATAATAAGGATAAATAAAGAAATAAATAATAGGGAGAGATAAAGGGTAAAAAACGAGTAGACTGAAATACCATGGGTCAATGAAAGGAAGGCGTAAAGGGTATGGGATGTATGAGTTCTTTCTTAAGAGTGATGCAAATGTTCTAAAAATAATCATGGTGAAGAATATACAACAAAGGGATGATATTGTGAGCCATTTATTATATAATATGGTTGAACTATACATTTGTGGATATTTCTCAAAAAAATTTTCTTTTTAAAAAAAAGGATGTCAGAAAAGAGAAAAGCAGTTTAGTACAGCTCAGTGCTCAGAGCTGACATAGACTCAGTTATTTGGAGAGGTAGAAGGGAAACCCCTGGGGAAGGCTGTTTAAAGCCAGTAGTCAAGAGACATCACCGCAGGCCTTCCCAAGCGATAGAGGAACCCAGATGGAAGCTAGCTGCCTTTCCTCTAAATAACTGTAAATTTGTAACTAGATAAATCCCCTTTATAAAAGAAAAAAAATAGTGTGATAGTGTGTGTTCTGACAAGTCTTCCAGTTTGTACTGATGCTCACTAAAGTTTGAGAGCCACCTACATACACTGCCCAGAGCCTTACTTCTGAAAATGTGGTCCATGGACTGGCAGCATTGACATCATGTGTGAGCTTGTTACAACTACAGAATCTAGGACCCTGCTCCAGACCCACTGAATCAGAATGTCTTATTTTTAACAAGATCCCCAGTGATTGAGATGTACACTGAAGTTTGAAGGTTTCAATCTCAGTAGCTTCCTTGCCAAACATCCCAAATTAGTTACTATATAAATCCAATAAATTGCCAATTCAAAGTATGGGCGCAAACTCAGTATAACACCCAAATTTCCTCCTCTCAAGTTGGATAATAAAGAAAAGACAGCAAATGGGTCCTGCAGGTATTTAACAGATCTAGCTTAGATGAAACCAGGAGCATTCTAGGTGCAATCAAAATTATGAAGGTGCTTTCTGGTCCTTGGGCATTCATTTCCAGATTACAAAAATAGATGTTTTTCTTCAAAAAGCTGGAAAACTCATTATATTATTCTGATGAAAATAATATCAGACCAAGAGGACTTCATTCGTAAGTCCTTGACAGAGTGCATGGCAAGACAGACCTTTATCTTCCTTTGCAGGAGATTATCTTTTTGGTTGGAAACCAATAAGGTTAAGATCTATGCATATACTATAGGTAAAATATTGCTCAATAAAAAGCATCCAAGAACAATTACATTTATTTTGTTTGAATATAGTTTAATTTAAAGGTTCTGAAGGTGTCTCAGACCAACAGCATAGGTATCAACTATGGACTGGTTAAGAATGCAAATTATTCAGCTTCACCCCTATCTATTGAATCAGAATCTCTGATGGAGCCCTGGAAACTTTTAGCAAATCCTCCAGGTGATTCTGGTGCACATTAAAGTTTGAGAGCACTGATTTAGGCATCAGAGATACTTCATCTAGAACACTTTTAAGGGCATCATCTCCTCCTCTTTGTCTAAACTGTGTCTTAACTCGCCTTACTTTAGAGTGTTCTTATTTTTTTTCTCATGTCCTTTCATGACTCCTTTCCTTCTTCCTCTTTTTTCTTCCTCTATCTACCTATGTTTTTCCATCCTTATTTTTCACTTCCTGTTTCTTTCCTAGCTCACTTTAGCTTTGAACTCCCCCATTCTACAAGAGGCATACAAATCTAGCACTTCTGCTCAACAGTTTGCCAGCCTAAGCAAATCTGTTAAATACCCTTGCTCAGCACTATGAAAGAAACGAAACTGTACATCAGCCACATTGTCTTTGGAACAATACAGCTTCAGAAACAACAGTATAGAATAAATCATTATACTATTCTTTGATATTCGTGTGTCTTAGCAAGAACACTCATGTAACAGTCATGCTAATTGTCCATTAGATATCTGATGACATGGAAGGTCATAAGATTTTCAATCTACAAGCAATTTACAGGAATATTTGAGCACTGTTTTAGAATTAAGCATTGATGTTTTCACTGTAGGCGGTGGCTAATAACCACAGTAGGAGTAAACACTAACAATTCTAATATTAATAAAACTGTGTTCCTTTAATTGGAATAGTCTATCTTTATTATACAGCCTACCACTTTAAAAAACCTCGTAATTATCTAATATTTAATATGGGGTAGGCCCTTTTCTATGAGCTTTATAGTTTTATCAACACTATGAGTTCAGTACTATTATCATCTCCATCTTACAGATGAGGAAATGGAGGGGTTAAATAACTTTCCTGGGGAAATGCTAAAGATGGGATTTGCATATAGGTAATCTATCTTTGGAGTCCTGGATCCCAACCACTGTGTTACACGGCTTCTTATATGAGAATAAGTCAAACTATAAAAGGCACATTTGAATGTAACAGTCTCAAGACTTCACACTAAGAGGCCAGGTTCATTAAGGAGTTTTACATCCTGACTTTTTCAGATAGAAGCAGTGTGGTTGGAGGGAGATAAATGCTGGTATGGGAACCGGAAGTCCGTAATTTTTTAAATCCCAGTGTTATAGCTAAGTAATTGGATGATTATGGGGAAACTCATGGGTTTAATCTCAATGGGTTATAATTTCTTCTTTTGTAAAAAGAGAATGTTAGCTTTCATTAGGTCATATTTATGGTTCTTTCAAGACCCAATATTTTATACAATCTAAAAAAAAAAATACCCCAGGAAATAATTAGATTTATGAATATAATGGCAAAGAAAAGCATAAATAATCAATTTTCTAATTATTCCTTTAGCTATAATATAAACAGATAACTCAATATGGCATAAATTCCTTGGTATTAAAGCAGATGGGAAGTATTTGCCATTATGAGAACAGCATGCAAAATAATCAAATGAAGACCAAAGTACTGTTAAGCAATATAATAAAGGCCAGAGGTGAGGGATTATGATAGTTTCCTATTGCTGCTGTAACATATTACCACAGATTTAGTGGTTTAAAATAACCCCAAATTTATTATCTTTTGAAGGTCAGAAGTCCTAAATGGGTCTCATGGGGCTAAAATCAAGATGTCATCAGAGCTGTTTTCCTTCTAGAGGAGAAACTGTTTTCTTGCTTTTTCAGACTTCTAGAGGTTGCCCACATTCCTTGGTTCATGGAACCCTTCTATCTTTAAAACCAGTAACAGCTGGTTGATTTCTTCTTGCACCACCTCACACTGACCTCTTCTGCCCCCTCTTCTACTTATAAGGACCCTTGTAATTAGAGCAAACCCAGCTAGAACCCCAGGATAACCTCCACATCTCAAGATCCTTAACTTAATCACATCTATGAAGCCCTTCCACAGTAAGTGTCACCATATTCACAAATTCCAGGGTGTAGACAACTTTGCAATGTTCTTTTGCTATGGAAGGTGGCATATTCATATGCTGAAATATTGTAAGTTCTCTATTTATACAATGATGTTCATGCTTAATTAGCAATGAAGTTCATATGTCCATTTACTGAATATTTTCTGGAGTTGATATTGCTTTAGGTACAAAAGAATGTTAGACCCCAAAGGACCTTAGAGAATTATCTATTGAAGTCAAACCTCCTTAACTTAAATGAGGAAACTATGCCCAAATAAGTGAGTGACTTCCTTGAGAGTGACAGAGGTGAGCCTAAAACTTCCTAGCTTGATTCAAAGGTCTAGGTCTCTATTTCACCTTTAAGCTGTCTCTTCTTTTTTTACTCCACCAATAATTTCTTAGCCTAATGGATAAGGCAGAATCTTGGTTTAACATTCTTTGGCATACCAGACAATTCCGACACTCTTTCCACAGCTAACACTAATGATTAGAGCAGGCCTCAAACTCTTACCTCTTTTGGGAGGAAGTACATGAAAGAGCAAAATACTGTAGGAGAAGGAAAAAAAATCAGTCTTGGTCTTTTGAGTGTCATGTGAGGATAAAGAGTAGGAGGAAAACTATGCTGTGGTAAGGAAAGTAGCTGAACCACAGATGAGAGGTTCATTGAGAAAACATTTGTAAATCCATTTCTTACCTTTGAAATGTGTCAAATGCAATGCCTTAGATGGCATATTAATAGAGTTAAATCCATATGGGCTGTATAAAGCAAAAATTATATTACATATAAAAACGTAAGAGTAAAAACAAATTTAGTTAAATCCTAAAAATATGTCATAGTCTTTCAAGGTCAGATCCTAATTTTGAAAAAGAAACTCTTCTTAATTTGTGCATGACATAGAGAAAAGGGAGGGCAATGCCAACCCTCACACAGGCAGCATGGGCAGCATTGACAAAACTTTCTCCTCTCATAAATAGTAGAAAAATTCAGCTTCTCCTTGGAGAAGAGCAATAAAGTCACTCTGGAACACTGTTGTTTAAAATAAAATCCCTTTGGTTAGGAAACTATGTTAACAGATTGGTGAAAAATCATATGATGATTTCAATAGGTGCCAGGAAAGCATTTGTTGAAATATAAAATCCATTCCTGGTTTAAATTTTAAAGTCCCTCTTAGCAAGCTAGCAATGGAAGAAAATTCCTTTAAATAATTCAAGTTGTTGTAGGTAACCTACTAGAATCCTACTATAGAAATCATAGTGGTAAAAGCCATGCTCCCAGAGATTCCAGTTAGCTTTCTAGTGCCTCACTAATAATATGCTGAATGAATAGCCAAGGACCTTAGACATTTGATTTAAGAAAACCCTCTAAAATAACCAAAATATATGGCACATAGGGAGAAACTGAAGGGAACAGAAGAAAAAATAAAAATAAATTTTAAAAACTATGGAAAGAAAGAAAAATGAAGGAAAAAAGAAAGGAGGCAGGGAGAGAAGGAGACCAGGAGGACGGGAGGAGGCAGGAGGATGAGAGGGAGAAAAGAATGAAAAGAAGAAAGAGAAAGCAAATGAATATTCATAGAATGAAAACTAGATCTGAAAAATTTTAATTTGTTATAGGAAAAACAAAACACAGAAAAAATAAGAGAAGAGATGGAAGATAGGATTGAGAGAATCTCCCAGAAGGTAGAGCAAAAAATAAAGAGTTGTTATGGTTAGGTTCATCTGTCAACTTGGCACATGATAGTACCTTGTTGTCTGGTCAAGCAAGCACTGGCTTAACCATTACTGGAAGAACATTTCATGGCTGGTTAATAAATCAGAAGGCTCACTTTTTGAATTATCAGTCAGTTGATTGTATCGATGGTTGATTGTATCTATGGCTGCATATATCTATGATCAACTAAGGGGAATGTCTTCTTCAGTGAGAGAATCCTATCAGTTGGATTTAATCCAATCAGTTGAGAACTTTTTATAGGGGAGCTGAAGACATTAGAACACACAGAAGAAAAAACCTTGTCTCTACTTCAGTCAACCAGCCTCTCCTTGGGAATTCATTGAAGACCTTCATTAGAGTTGCCCACTCGTGGCCTGCCTTTTGGAATTTGGACTTGTGTATCCCCACAGTTACATGAGACACGTCTATAAAATCTCATATTTATTTATATCTTCTGTTGGTTCTGTTTCCCTAGAGAACCCTGACTAATACAAGGAATTTAAGGTGGGGAATAAAATAATTAGATGATTAGTACAAAAGACTCAGTATCTGAATAATTTTGAGTTGTTGCTCCAGGGTTTCAGCATATATTGTTTCCAATGAGAAGTCTGCTTTCATCCTGATCTTTATTCACAGGTACATAATGTGATTTTGTAACTGGAAAATTAGGATTTAAGGGATGATTTTGATTACTGAATCATATTCCTTTTTGCTTTCTGGTATTTTGGGGTAGATAGGGGGGAATACCTGAAATCCCTAAACTATAATTCAGCTGCCCTGATATCTGAAAATGATTGTAAAAGCCCTTATCTTGTGCCTTTGAGAGCATAAGAGCTGTTACTCCCTTTATCTAGTTATTTTCTTGTAGGGCAAAGGCCCTATTGCTAATGAAGAATTTGAAGTCAGCCATGAACTAGTTTCAGCCCTGGACATTTGTAAATCATATTGGCTAGACTCTGCTATTGCATGATAATGTGTCTCCCTTCCTTTGGGTTTACACCTTTAGCATTGAAATGCTAGCTCTGCCTCCCCTCCTTTCAGTTTATGTTCTCCTATTGAAATGTAATGATAACACTGTCTCCTTTTCTGCTTTGCACTTGCTATTCAAAATGACCTCATTTCCCTTTGCTAAAATCCTTAAAAATCTTGAACTCCCTAAACTCAGGGAGACATATTTTGGTCTGTTAGTCCATCCACCCTCCTACTACATGCCTAGTAATATATTATCTTTTTCTTTGAAACCCTGGTGTCTCATGAATTGGTTATTGAGTGTATCAGGCAAAAGAATCCATCACCTTTGTCTGGTAACAATTCCTCTCCCCTCCTCTGACTAGTCAGCTGTTGTTATTATCTTTATTTGTGTATATGTAATCTAGTCTTTCCTCTTTTTTTGTTTTTAAGATTTTTTTCTTTACTATTGATTTTAAGCAATTTGATTTGATATGCCCTGGTGAAATTTTCTTCATGATACTTGCCTTTTATATTTGTTGAGTTTCTCATATCTCTGAACTTAGTTTCCATTAACTTAGGAAAAATTTCAGTCATTATTTCTTCAAATAGTTTTTCTGAACTCCCTAAACTCTCCTCTCTTTCTGGGATTTCAATTACATATATAGTTAGCGTCTTAATGTTGCTGTACAGTTCACTAACGTTTGGCTAATTTTTCAGCCTGTTTTTCTCTGCTTTTCATTTTGTTCAGATTCTACCGCTATGTTTTCAAGTTCACTAATCTTTTTTTCTACAGTTTCTAATCTACTATTAATGCCATCCAGTGTATTTTTCATCTCTAGGAGCTTGATTTGTATTTTTTTATATCTTCTTTTTCTTATAAGGTTCATGCTTTCCTTTACCTTCTTTTTTATTTTATTTTTTTCACAATCACACAGTCACCTTGCAAAAGCTATATCATCATACAATCATCTTCAAGAAATATGGCTACTAGAACCTCTACCTTCTTGAACACATGGAGTATGGTTACAATAGCAACTCTAATGTTCTTGACTATTGACTTTTCATTCATGTCATTCTGGATTAGTTTGTTGATTAATTTTTCCTTCACTATGGATTCTATTTCCTTGCCTCTTTCTATATCTATTGATTTTTACTTTGATGTCAGTTATGTAAAATTATCCTTCGTTGGGCACTGGGTGTTTGTATTCTTATAAATATTCTTGGTTTTACTTCTGAGACATGGTTAAATTACTTGGATACAGTTTGGTTCTTCTGAAACTTGCTTTTATTTATTTTTTTTAACTGGGACCAGAACAGCCTTTCAATCTACTGCTAATTTGTCCAACTGCTGAGTTAATAGCCTTTGAATACTCTAATTGGTGTGCTCTGTGTTAAGAGGTCTTTCCACTCTGGGAATGCACACTATACTCAGCTCTGTGTGAAGTATGGGAGTTGTTCTCTCAGAGTCTTTTATGAAATTCTTTCCCTGACCTCAGATAGTATACTCACACACACGTGCTGTTTAGTACTGAGCTGAAGATTCAAGAAGAAACTTCTGCCAAATTTCAGAACTCCCCTCTCTGTGCAGCTCTCTCATTTCCAGTACTCTGGTGAATTCTAGGAGTTAGCCAGCCCTAAATTAAGGTGTTTGGGTTTTTCCTCAATAATTCAAGGAGCTAACCTTCTCTGTTTCAGTTCTCTCTCACTGCTAGTTTCCTCTCCAGACCTCTTGCTTCATGAAGCTCCCCCAGGGGCATTTTCCTTCATCTCCAAAGGTCACTGGCTGGTGGACTCTGGTTCTCTCGGCCTCATGGCTCTACTTGGCTCTACTGTGGCTTTCTCATCGTTCTCAAAAGGCATTCTTTCCAAAATGTCTCCTCTTTTATAGGATCCCAGTAAACTAATCAAGACCCATGTAGAATGGGTGGAAACTTGATGCCCACAATTGATTGGGTCATATCTCTGTGGAGATGACCTACTCAAGTTTCCAACTTTTAGTACTGGATAGGAATTAGAAGAAACTATCTCTCCCACAAGATTGATTAGGATTAAAACATGGCTTTTCAAGGGTACATAAATCCTTTCAGACTGGCACAGTTGATGATATAATTGCCCATAGAAAAAAATCCAAAAGAATCTCCAGATAAATTAATAGCTATAGTATGAAAACTCAGGAAAGTTGCTACATGAAATGAACACACAAAATCAACTGAATTTCTAAATCCAGAAACACAATGTTAGTAATTTTTAATTTTTTGAACAGATCCTATTACAACATGAATGAATCAAATAAACATAGTGTTGAGTAAAAAAACACATGCCAGAAGGTAGGATTCCATTTGTATAAAGTTCAAAAACAGGTAAAACTAAACTATCTCATTTAGGATGGCATATATGACCATTAAAAGTAAAGGAAAAGGTAGGGTCTGATTTTCACAAAGACCAAGATAGTGGCTCCTTTTGGCATTAAGGCTGGGAAATCTTTGCTATGGGACAGGGAGCATTCTATTTCTTGACCAGGGTAGTGTTCACATGGATCTTCACTTTATAATTATTTGTTATAATAATTTATAAGTATTTGTTAAATTGTACATATATGTGCCATGGTCTTATGTATAAATAACATAGAGAGAGAGAGAGAGAGTGCATCTTAAAAATAGTGAAGAATATATCATTTAAAATAATAACAAAAAATATGTCTTTATATGTAGACCTAACCAATAAATTATACTACCCTCATGGAGAAAAATTATGAAACTACTAGAAGACATAATAAAAATCCTAAAAGTATCTGTAGAGATATGCCATGTATAGGAAAACTCATTTTAAAGATGTCAAGTCTCACAAAATTATTCTATCTCTCCAATGCAAGCCCAACCAACAAGGATTTTTGTGGAATTGAAAAACTCATTTTAAAATTAACATGCAATTATAAATGGCTAAAAATGGACAAAAATACTCATGAAGAAATATAATGTTGGGAGTGATGAAGTTATGGTAATTAAGATGGTGTGGTCTCGACTCAGGAATAGACAGATAGATCAATGAAACTAAACATAGAGCCCCAGAACAAACCCGTGGGTATATGGTAACTTAATTTATGGTACAGCTGACATTGTAGATGGAAAAAAAAAAGAAGGCCCTATTTCATAAATGGTGCAGGGACTATTGGAATATACATGGAATAAAATGAAGTCACATCCCTACCTGAAACCAGTCTCAAAAATCAGTGGAAGGTTAATTAAATACTTTAATTCCAAAAACTGTAAAATATGGAAGATAAAGCTGTAAAACTTTTAGGAGGCAATATAGAAATTACCTTTATGACTTTGGGTTAGAGAAGACCTAAACCTGTGAAAACCACAAAGTAAAAGATTGATTTATTTTCTACATTTAAATTCAGAACTGCTAGTCATCAAAAGATATAGAGAGGATACAAGCAGACTAAATAGAATAGAACAAAAATCTCCGTAGAGAGCCACACCTAGACAGTCACCTGGTTTATGTCAAAGGTATCATTATAATTAAGTAGGGAAAGAATGACTTTTTTTTAAACAAGCTTTTCTTTATTAGAGAAGTTGTAGGTTTACAGAAAAATTATGTATAAAATATAGAGTTCCCATGCCGGAGACCTGGGTTTGATTCCCAGTGCCTGCCCATGTTAAAAAAAAAAAAAAATAGAGTGCCCATATAGCACCCTATTATTAATACTTTGCATTAGTGTATTTATGCAATGATATCTGATACCAGATAATTGTACTAACGTAGTTCATGGTTTACATTAGAGTTCACTGTTTGAGTTGACCAATCCTATTTTTTTTTTTAAAGTTTTATTCTAGTAACATATACACAGCCTAAAATTTCCCCTTTTAACCCAATGCTTTTAATTATACTCACAATGTTGTGCTACCATCACCACCATCCATTACCTAAACAATTTCCATCATCCCAAACAGAAACAGTGTCCATTTACTCCCCATTCCTTACCCCCACCCCAACCCCTGGTAACCTATATTTTAGTTTCTGACTCTATGAATTTGCGTATTCTCATTATTTCATATCAATGAGATCACACAAGGAAAATATAAACAACCCAATAGAAAAATGGGCTAAACAGGGACATCATCGAAAAGAGAAGAATGGACCAAAAAAAAAAAAGCATATGAAAATATGCTCAACCTTGTTAGTTATGTAGGAAATGCTATTTAAAATCATAAGGTTAAAATAAATAAATAAAATCACAAGATTCATTTCATAATCATCAGATTAAAAAAAACAAACTTTGAAGTCCAGTGATATCAAGTTGTTGACAAGGACATGGTATAATGCTGGGTGGCACTTTATGTGTGAATGTAAATTGGTACAACCATTTGGAAACAATCTGATGATATTTAGTAAATGAAGGATGTTTATTACCCATGACCAGCAATTCCACCCCTACACATAGAACTTAGAGACTCTCTTGCACATATGTACCAGGAGACAACTAGGACTGTTTGTGGCAGCAATATTTATGCTATAAAAAATTGGAAGCAACTTATATCACGTTGAAAAATATACAAAACTAAGCAGTGTATTAATAAGGGCAATATTTTATATCTTAACCCCATTAGAGTGTACAGCAGTATTTGTAATTGTTATTTTTTTCCCAAATTTTTTCAATGAACTTTTGTATCATATTTAAATGAGAAAACAATTGATTGGTAATGTTTGCTTAGGTTTAAAGTTGAACTAAATGATCTCTTAACTCCCTTCTAGTTATATTAAATCAAAGAGTGTTGATATTGTCATCAGATGTACTTTTTGCTTTGATATTCTAGTTGCCTGCGTCAAGTTGCAAGTCTGAGAAATACAGTTATCTGGAATGTTGGCTAACAGTCACCCCCCTTTTATTTTGTGTAATACAATACCTTGAAAAACATCATTTTGCACCGCTGCCTCTCATCAGAGGATGTGAAAAAAATGGTCAAGGTCAATGAAACAATTTGCTTTAAAAGTTTTCCAAACAGGGGCTGAAGGGCAGAGAGAGAAGAAGAGAAAATGATAAGACTTATTTTCAAGGACCTTCTGATATATGAAAAGTCTGTCGGAAAATTAATATCTTTACAAAGTAAATACTTTAGAAATCACTCCATCCTACTGGCATTGCATAAGGCAAAGGGACATTTAAAAGGAGAGAAAAGTGAAACTAGCCAGCGGAAGCTTCGCTGTCTTTTCAGATTGTGATTCTCTCTAGACATTACACATTTAGAAGACAAACTCCAAGCAAATAAAACTTAGTGTCACAAAAATGTACTTTTCTACCAATAGCAATAATGACATTACTAGAACATTCGTAATGACAGATTCACCTCTGCTAAGAACTCCTCTTATAGACCTTTGGGAAAATAAAATGTCTCTGGTTTGAGCATGATATTAAGCATTACACTAAAAAAACATGTCACAAACAATTACTCAAAATTTTTAGGAGGACATTCTGACTGGTATATATGCTCTAGTTTTGGAGTTATGGGTTTGGTTTAGTGTAGAGACCTTGTAGAAACTATCCATGTCTTCACTATTCATTACCATTGTCATTTCACCTAGTATTATTTATCTTTGCAGACACAATTAAATTGCACCAATATCCCCTGATAAGGTGTTATTATTACTTATTCCTCTCTTTCTGTCTTCTTATTT
Organism: Myrmecophaga tridactyla; assembly: GCA_004026745.1. NCBI lineage: Eukaryota > Metazoa > Chordata > Mammalia > Pilosa > Myrmecophagidae > Myrmecophaga > Myrmecophaga tridactyla. Next base: position 26,300 of record PVIY010011693.1, read on the forward strand.
TCCAGACCCGAAGCTCAACAAAACCTATAAAACAAATTGTAAATTTGTATAAAATTCACACATAGTTTCTAACTGTATTTCCTTCCTTATACCTCCTTATACCTTGAATTTTTGTTAAATATTTACTTGCTATGCTATTTAAGAGGATCAAGAGAGTCCTAAAATCTCGCGGTTTATTTTTTAAAAGATCTTTAGTTTTAATCCTTATCTGTAATACCTCATGAACCTGAACCTGACATTTGTGTTCCTATGTAATGGTTCTTCACCTCGTTTCCAGCCCCTGCCCCCCCGCCCCACCAATTTTTATAGTAGTGGGAAGAAGAGGGTAACAGTTTGTAAATATTTGAGAAAGCAAAGCCAGCATACTGATAGCGTGAGACCTCCTGGGTCTCTAGCACACCCGGGGCTCTGCCCGGGCACTCCTGTGCAAGGGTGTTTGCTTAGTGAAGAAGTTACTCCAGGTCTATTTCATCCATGTGGCCCTAACCATTATTTTGCCACAGCACATTGTTGCTATTACTTTTGTCCCATTTACAATGTAAAGAAATGGCTCCTCACTTAAATTATTGTCATCTTCTGGCAATTGCTGTGTCCTTCTGCCCAGCCATGTTGACACCATGCTTACCACAGGAGGTTGAGTGGTTACATCCTAACCACCTTGTGGAGGTCTGTGAGAATGAAATTAAGGTTCTTGAGATAAAGACATCATCCTAGGTTTTCTCAATGGGCTCCAAATCCAATGAAAGTGTCCTTAAAAGAATGAACAGAAGGAAACTTGAGATGGTCAGAAGAGGAGAAGACAAAGACACACAGAGGAGGAGGTGATGTGAAGGAGACAGAGATTGGAGTGATGTGGCCACAAGCCAAGGAATGCCTGGAGGAGGCTGAAAGAGGCAAGAAAGGATTCTCCTCTAGAGCTTTCATAGGGCAAATCTGTATCACATATAATAAAAGTCATTCCAAATCATTGTAAAGCTTATTTTCTGTGAATAAAACTTATTAGTAGATACTTCTGTAATAAATGTTCTCTCAAAATCCTTAAATGCTCTGACAAGAAAAGTCATTCTAAAAGGAAAATCTAGTAGAGTAAAACAAGTTTGTTGAGCATATATTCTGGAATTCTAATATATTTTCTAGGTTTGAGTCAGAGCTGTCCCTCTTGGAAATTACATTTTAAGTTGTAATATTTCAAACTAGACTTCACAGGGGCAAGAAAGTGGGTCAAAAAAGTAGGTAGGTAGGAAGAAGAAAGTAACAAAAACTACATTGTCTTTTTAACACACTTTTGATGTTCATTGAAAAGTACACATCTAGGTCACACTATAATTTACAAAAACAAAAAGAGGTACAGAATGATTCAATATTTTTTAATCCAATTATACACATACACACAGAGAAAATATTTGAAACTTTATATATACACCAAACAGATATTTTTGGTGATGAGTTTTGTATGTTTCCTTTTATTCTATTTTTTTTGGGGGGGTTACATGGTCCAGGAATCGAACCCTGGTCTCCCATATGGAAGGCGAGTATCCTACCACTGCACCACCCAGGCACCCTCCTTATATTCTTTTTGATATTCAAAATTATATATATATATAATATGTATATATATTAAAAAGTACATACATATAGCTTACTATATATACATTTACCATATATATTATATATTTTATGTATAAATATACTGTGAATGGATGTTTATGTGTACATATGCATTATAGCTTTGTTAATAATAGTTTGCTTTTTTATTTCATTGGGACCCAAGAGGTTCATGCATTAAAGGTGAGAAGTTTGACAATTCATTTTGTGCTGATTTGAACCTGCTATGTGCCCTAGAAAAGGCCATGTTCTTTGCATGTGTGTGTGTGTGCTGTATGGCAGGGTCACATTTCATTATTTTTCCATGTGAGTATCCCATTATTACAGCACCATTTGTTGAATTTTTGTTTGTTTGTTTGTTTTTTGGGAAGTACGTGGACTGGAACTTGAACTTGGGTCTCCCGCATGGCAGGTGAGAATTACACCACTGAACTACCCTTGTGCACCCAAGGCCATGTTCTTTTAATCCACTCCTGAGGGGGCAGAGCTATTGGGGGTGGGACCTTTTGATTAGGTTGTTTCCATGAATTCAAGGTGGGTCTTAATCCTTTTACGGGAGTCCTTTCAGAGAGGAAAAAAGACAGAAGATAACCAGAGAGAGCTAAGAAAGAGAAACACCAAGAGAGTAAGAGAGAGAGAGAGAGAGAGAGAGAGAGAGAGAGAGAGATTAGAGAGAAACACCCTGGAGATGCTAAGATAGGACCCACAAAAGTTTAGAGGGGAGGCCACTGGAACTTGGAGCTGAAGGCAACCAAACCAGGGAGCAAAGCATCAGCAGATGCTGGCCACATGCCTTGCTATCTGACAGAGGAATCCCAGATGCCAGTGAAGTTTTTTCAGAGATAGTTTCATCCTATTGATACCTTAATTGGAACATTTTCGGTCTGTAAATTTGAAAACTAATTAATTCCCACTGTAAAAACCAATCTATTTGTTATATATTGCATTTTGGCAGCTTTAGCAAATGGAAAAACATTTCATTCATTCATTTCATCAATAAGTATTTGTTGAGCACTTACCAAATGTCAGACCCCCTTCTAAGTGCTAGAATACAATATGAGACACATGACATATGAAAGTGCCTTTTTGTGTTCCAGAAGAATTAAGTTTTAACCCCCTAATGCATGGTATTCAGCTCTCTCTCAACACTCTCTAGAATATTTCAACAAATATTTATTGAGAAACTTGGATGTGCAGAATCTTGAATTAGGTCCCCTGGAGAAGAAAATACAAGGAGTGGGAGAATCATTTATGACTTGGACGTCAAGGACCAGTGGAGCACATTTATGTGTATTAATTCATTCAATCCTTTCAACAGCCTTATCAGGTAAGGGCTATTATTATTATTATCCCCGTGTTAGAAATGGCAAATTAAGGCTCCTAACATTTATGTGTCCTGCCCAACATGAATCAGCAGTAAACAGCAGAGCTAGAATGCAAACCAAGCAACATGGTCCCAGCATCCACACTTCAAACCATTACACAGGAGCAGGTTTGTCAAAGAAGAGGAAGAAGTACATTCCCAGAGAGGTGAAAAGATGCTAAGCCCAGACAGAAGTAAACCCATGGGAAGAATGTGGCTGGCGATGGGCAATGAAGAAACTGAAGTGGCAAGAAACTGGGAGCCTTGCCTTAAAATTCCAAATGGATAAATTTAAAGGTAAAGTGGAAGATGAGAAAAATCTGATGAAAGGAGTTGAAGCAAAGTGGGTTGTAATCACACCAGAAAGCAAAGCAAATTTTGTACTGAAATATTTTGCAGTTATCAAAGTTAAAGAACTTCAACAGGCACAAAATAACAAAGGAGGGGAGGATAAATCATCAGGGCTGGTAGAGGAGCACCAGGTTCTCTAACTGACCAAGCAGGAATATAACTCGGGTTTGGAGGACAGCAAGCAGCAGCAGGAACCATGTGAAGAGAACTTCCTGGAGAAAGGGACTTTGTTTCTGAATAGACTGACCTATTAGGCAGTTCTGGTACAGCAGACGCTGTATAAAGTCTGACTGAGGAAGGGCCTGGAAAGATGGACAGACCACAGGAACAGACATTTGGATTGTATAGGGATCATCAAACTAGGAAGAAGAAACTGAACAGTGAAGAAACTGCCCAACAGAAAGAGGTGTGGATTCAAAATGCAGCCTTGTTCAGGAGACAAGAGAAAGAAGTCTCCACAAGAGGCATCAGCAGACCAGAAAGGAAAAATAAATGGAAACCAAAGCAAATAAAGAAAATAAATAAATGCAATAGCAGTCGGATGAAAAAGAAGTTTCTCAAAAGTTAAAAAATCAATATTTAATATTTGTTTTCATGCATCTTTCGTAAAATGTGAAATATACTAAGGTTCAGAAATTTACTGTGATTTTAAGCTACATGAATTGCTCATGCTAAAAATGACAAAAACAGAATTCTGCAGTAAGTTGGGTTTTGGGGAAATAACTGCAATGCAGTTTTATCAATTTTCACAAAACAAAAGCATGATAATAACTTTTCTTGACGCTCTCTGAAATCAAAGCCCACACATCACATATCAACATTTCTACTCTTAAGATTTACACACTGAACTCCTTATAGAGCCGAGGCCTGCAGTTTAAAGGTATCTAGCATTAAAATACATCTTTCCTACTGTGGAGAAATACAGTGCAGTAGAATTATTCCAATGCTTAGCATACTCCAGTTCTCACTTGCTCAGTGGATCATGCTTGCTGTGCAAATGGCTTCTTCAGGACTGAATGCGACTGGGGAGGACACAGTGATTGAAAAGCATCCCCCGGACTATTTGGGAACACAAAGAGCAGTCACATTAAGGATAAAATAAAAGAGAATCCTTTTGCAATAGAGATCCTAGAGTTTAGCACCAGAAAATTATTTCTTAAAAATCTTTTAAATATATTTTTTAAACCTTGACCTAACCAGAAAAGGCAGCAGGGAAAAAAAACCTTGAAATATAGAAACTTCTGTTATGTCTAACAGACAACAGTTCTTTCCTCTTTTTTTTTTTTTTTCAAATTTTTGGGTTGTCACAGTCAACCAAAAATGTTTAAATGCTTTTCCAAAGAGTGATCTTGTCTCGTCCCCGGGTGTTTACTTACTGATCATTCACAAACCTGAGAGTATCACAGAAGGAGGAGAGCAATGCACGATGACCCACTCCTGCCATTTCATTTCATAAGATACCTGCGAACAAGGAGACATGCCCAAACCACCCCTTTGACTGCCCCCAGACACTGAGACCCCGTCCATCCTGGCAGCCCACACTCTTTAGAGCCTCTGTTCTGGAGCATTCTGGATGTCTGTTAAATTGTTATTTGCTACAAAGCATGCTTTTGCTATGACAGATGCCCCCAACTCCTTCTCCCCGCTGAGCTCATGGAATCACAGCTGTGTTGTACCACAAGTACAGTGTTGTCAAATCTTTGCTTAGTTTGAGTATTCAAGTTGGTTCCACCACAGAATTAAACTGCCTAGGGACATAATGGGATTTCAGTACAAGCAACACACAAGACCATACAGAAGCCAACCCTTGCGCAGTATGGTGGCAGACTCTGCTTCTCACAGTGGTAATTGACAGCGTGCTCCCTTAATAACCCGAAGCAGGCCTGGATGGAGCAATTTAATCAAAAGCCAGTTTGCCTCCAGCCTGTTAGCACCGCCTTGCAGGGTGGAAGCCCTGTGCTTACTTCAGGCCAGCATAAATCAGAAGCTCAGTCTTGGAGTTACCTCCTCATATCTTTGGTTCTTGCCAACCTATGAATTGTAGTTCAAGGTTGTAGTTTCCTGCATTTAATAAAAACGCCGGGATCAACTTCATTCTGTTAGCTTTAATTTTTCTCTCTTCTCCCCAAAGTACTTTTAAAAGCATAGAGAAGTGTTTGTCTGTGAGCTCGATATTGCCCAAGTGTTCCAGCAGGATTATGGCAAGAATCATTTGGAATGACTATTTCTTTTCATCCCATGATATTTTAAAATATCATATTAGGAGAGGAGGTTGCATGGTTGGTTCAGTGGTAGGATGCTCGCCTTCCATGCAGGAGACCCGGGCTTGATTCCTGGACCATGCACTAAAAAAAAAAACAAACAAAAATATATAATATTAGGAGAGGAAAGGGTGTTTAGAGAACAACTGGTTGGAGCTCCTCATTTTGCAAAGAGGAAATGGAAGCACCAAGTGGTACCATAACTTGAAAGGCATCACTCAGCAAGGCAGCAGCCAGACCCCTTCCAGGCTTTTCCACCACACCACACTTCCCCCAGCCACCAGAGGGAAATGAAAGGAGACCCATCTTCCATTGTTCCCCCCTCCTCTTTCTGTTTGTACCTCCCCAGGGGTGAGGGTCCTCAGGGGTGTGCAGTCTCTGCTGTGTTACCAGGCTAGAGCAAGGAGGAAGAGGGGGGTAACTTTGGGGAGGTCATATTTATAAGGGCAGAGTGCCTCCCAGATCCCCTACAACATCCTGGTGCCTCAGTGTCTACGGGCTCAAAAATCAGTGCATAGAAAGGGACTTTTCCTGGCCACCATGTAACTAGGAGCGTAGCTGCCCTGGCCGCCGAAAAATTCTCCAGGAGCAACCAGGCATTAGGCCAGCGCCTCTGAGGGCTGGCAGAGTGGGGAGAAGCTGACTTTTTCCCTCCACACTTGGAAAGATGCATTGCTTGAGCCTCCCAGGGAGGGGGAAGCAGATTAAGAAGCTACAGAAGCTAAACAAAAGGAACCCTTCCCCAAGGCTTAGCATTTATATCTCAGTGCTGGGCCAATTTACAGAGAAACTTGGAGGGAAAAAAAAAAATAGCAATGTCTGGTGAAATGTACATTCTCAATATCTCAAGGATTACTAGCTTTCTCTAGTTACTTTTCTGATGACTTAGAGAAATCTAGATTTCTTCACATTTGAAAGGAACTGAGAAGTCAGCAATGTCAATTAACAGAGGTATCCTACCTGGCACGAGCTTAAAGCCTTTCAAGTCATTGTCAGATGGAAATAAAATCCATATTTTAAATTGATAACTAGTATTAATAAAATATTTGCCAGGAGAGAGAGGCGATTGAGACTGTTACCAAAAAAATTTTTACTTCTTTGGGAATTTCATGTTTAAGTGCTCAGTTTGTACTTCATTAGCACAGGTAATATAGACTGGTATATGGGCCTAAATAGCTTCTGGAAAAGATGATTCATAAAATCTGCTATGTGCCAGGCACTTTATAAGCAAAGACAGAAAACTAAAACACATAGGACTGGCCCTGTCATTGAGGAGCTTCTAACAGAGAAATTATAACAAAGCAGTTGGACAACACTATTTTATCTATATTTGCTTTCTAATCTCTGTTCTTCCCCTAAGCTCTAGTCTTAAACTTTTCACAACCTGCTTATGGCCTGTTTTCTCTGCATCCATGCATTCCATTGCATTCTCAAGCTGAAAATGTCTAAAACGGAATCCATTACCTTCCCTCCAAAATTGACTTTCTTGTTTTTATTAATGGTATCACTACTTTCAAAGTCACCTAAGAACAAGGACTTGAAGTTAATTTTTTATTCCACCCTTTTACTTACCATCAATCTCAATCATATTTGCAATTGATTTGTCCTTCATACTTTCTTAGGATTCCACTCTTTTGCTCTGGTCTCACTGCCTCATGCCAGTATTTCTGCGCACACATGCTCTTGCCTAGTAACTAATTCAAATTCTCTCTGCCTCCAGCTACCTTCACTACCTTGCATGCCACTATCTGGGAAATCTTCCTAAAATGTCTCTTTGATCTTGATATTCACCAGCTCAAAAATTGGGAAGTTAGTTTTTGCTTTCAGAAGAATTTAATCACCTTAAAGTATACTATGCTCCATCCTTTAGCAGCTATGGGGGCTGTCCATCATCATCTTCCCAGCTCCCAAAACACATTTTTCCTTCCCATATGTGTGCAGATACTAATGCTGTTTCTTTACTTGGAATGCCTTCATCCCATCTCCACCATTACCACTCAGACTCCATCCAGCTGGCACTCCCTGCTCAATTCTTCATCTTCTCTTAATTCCCACAGCACTTATTATGTGCACCAACCATATGCCCATACGACACCATATATTGTCTTACACCATTGTTATTCTTGTCTATGTCTTCTATTCCATGTAAGTATTCACTGAGCATCTGTAAAGTACAAGGGGATGGGCTAGATGGTTTAAGGATACTGAGAGAAAAGGATAGCATGGGAAGTAAGACATGTACACCAATAATATAAATAGCATGAAATAAGTACTGCAAGAAATTAGAAAGTAAGGAGCCAGAGAAATGAAAGATTACCTGCAACTCAGAGCATCAGAAAAAAAATTATGGAAAATGCAGCATTTGACCTGAACTCTAAAAATTGGATAGTATCATATGATATCTTGGACATATTCAATTCTCCAATAGTAGGTGTTGAATGAATAAATAATGATGAACGAATGAATGAAAGATGAGAATGAACACAAGGTATGAGGAAACTTGTCAAAAGTCATCCACTAACTTAACTCAAAGATTGAGAAGGCTTATGCACACACCATATGAGCAGTTCTCAGTTGAAATAGACCCCCTGGTTTTTTTCCCTCTGATTTCCGTCCATGATCTCATACCATGTTCTGATAGAGGTGTGTGATGCTGCTGTGCCCTTCCAGACGTGGGCAATATCCAGAACCTTTAGAGTGATGGACACGTAAGCTGTCTCTTCGGAACCTCTAACTCTAAGCTGCTCCTGGAAATCTCTTCTTTCCAGCAGAAGAAAATAACCATTCCGTAAGCAAGAGTGTCGTGAAGACAGTTTTGCAGACATGGCATTCATCCTATTTTAAGAAACCTGTGTAGACACAGCTTAATTAGTCCATGTCACAGTTGGGGAAATAGAAGCATCGACCATCAGAAAATTGCCCAAAGTCACAGAGCAAGCCAGTGGCAAGTAGACGCTCTGCTGAGGTCTCCTCACCCCCAGTCCAGTGGGTCATGCCTCCCCCAATTAGGCCTAACTTGAGGCTGGAGAGCAGCACTCCTACTGGTTTATAGCCAGAAATTAGTTCCAGCACTTCCCTTGAGAGTGGGACCTTTGGCCGACCCTGTCCCCTTTATCTACTAACAGAGTGCATCAGTTCTCCTTCCTGCTATGTACTGAGCTTCCCACCTCCACAGACAGGTACTGACATTACCTGTCTAATGCCTAAACAGGAGGTTATAAATATTAATCAAGAAAATGAAGTTCATGCCTGAGAATGTATGACAGTCAATAACATAAAATAAGACAGAAATTGCTTCCATGGAATAAGGGGACATGGTTTCTCTGCGTGACGCTACTGCCTGCATGTGATTTCCTATAGCGGTGACAGCATGAGGGGAAGAGTAGAAAAGCAGACCGATATGGTTCTTTATAATGAATACATTGATGAGGTCTTATGAAAGTAAATAAAATCCCTGTAAAACACCAGGAAATTTCTTTGAACATAGCCCGTAAATTGGCCATAAAGGTTACCTCAGCCTGGAAGCTGGGGCCATGAACATAATGAGGACTCACTAAAAGATTCCAGACCCTGGGTGAGGAGGAGGCTCCGAGCTGGGCAGTGTGCAGGGGAGAAACCAGAGAATGGACATGGAGGAATGTTAATTGCCTCTTGAAGAGACCCCTGAGGTGATTCTGCAGACCTGCCCCATTCTCTTCAGGGGACAGGCCTAACTATGCACCGGAGGTTAACCATAAACCTTTCACTGCTAGACTCTGTGCAGTCAAGAGCAGCTATGATTACTCCCAGACCCGGGATGTTTCTCAAGTATGGCTGAGCCCAAAGATACCAGAAAGGTACAGAGAGTGAGTCCAAAATTCCTTGACTTTTTATAGCATTCAGTAACTAAGAATTTTTTTTTGTCAAAGACAGAAAGAGCTGATTACTAGGCACATAGTAGGAGAGCAGATGGCCTAGCGGCCCAAAATGTCTCCCTAAACCGCAATAATTCCAAAAGTTTTACTAGAGAATTTTTTCTTTTTTTGTAACTTAGAACTTAAAATAATTATGTTGGCCCCTCCTACGGGGACATCATTAAGGCATGTTTACATCAGTAACTCCTGTTTTGACGGCTTTTACAAGTTTACAAAAGATTTTGAAGCTGCCACGTGTATATAAGGCAAGTTAACCGTGACTGAGGACATTTAAGGCAGAGAGCCCAAGGTCAACTAATGCCCCAGAGGGCTCAGGAGAATTTACCAGTCAGAGCTTCTTTGGATTCTGCTGCCAAGGTGAGCACTGTGCCAAGCAGCACATCAGTGGCTGGCTGCACACGGCGCCTGTGCCCAAGGCCCCTCGTCCATGGATACATGATCTCAGTGAAAACCGGATGAGAAAGGACAAGTATTTTCCAATTATCGGTGAAAGTACAGGCTTAAGGACTACTGATTTCCCACAAAAGAAGTGTTTGGCAACCAGGCACTGTCGATCAAATTTATGTCTGGGGTGCACAGAAAGTCCACGTCTGTCTGTCGGAGAACCAGGTCAGTGCGGTGTCAAATGAAAGATATCCCTTCTTGCAGTAACAACATATCAGGGAATTCTTAGTGTTTAAGTCAAGAAAAATTTGTGGGAGTCTTTAGAGGAAGTTTAGAAGTTTAGTGTGGAAACAACAACTAAATAGCAGACTCCTGAGGGCGGTGCAATGGTGGCTCAGTGGCAGAGTTCTCACCTGCCATGCTGGAGACCTGGGTTCGACTCCAGGTGCCTGCCCGTGCAAAACAAACTCCTGAAATGAAAAAGAGACGGAAAAGAGAATTCACTGAGTTCTTAATGAGGGTATCATATTTTTTGACAACTCAAATACTTTGATTAATTGAAAGTTTCCCCTTTCCCTACTCTTACAAAACCTGCCAGTGAATAATAATGTGCTTAAATTTTACCAGCATCGTACACAGAGTATAAAATCCTTTGGGAAGACAAACTTGATGTGCCCTACAAGTTAAATTTTAAACGCATATCAGAAAAACAAACTGAGACAACATTTTAATATAATGATAGTTGTAGTCAATATACAGGGTCTTCAGTCAATCTTCATCTTTCCTAATAAAAACTTAACTCACAGACTTCCAAATTAACTTTTTTTCTGCTTCTGACATCAACCTGTATTTGTTTTGTTACCTGATCACATATGTATGACATCTGCAGATATAAGATCAAGGCAATAAAACCTTATGGATCTAACTTCCTGTTATCTGGATAACTCATTTATATAAACATTTTTCCTAAAATATTTTATAGATTTTCTTTATATTTTTTATTGATTAAGAGCATGATGTATAGTAAGTGGTGTGGCTGAAAGAAATTTCTGTGGTCTTTAGTAACCATTTGACTCTTGCTGCATTAAATGACCAATGGGGCAGCCCAGAGACTCCTGGGCCCATCATGGAGGCAAGGGTACAAGCTTTGCCATCACAAGACCTAAGTTCAAATCCCTCTTCTCTTACTAGGTAAGCAATTATGAGCAAATTACTTAACATATGTGTGCACTGGGTGACACATCTATAAAATGAAGACAATGGCCATAATTTCTACCTCACAAAGAGATTTGAGGATTTAATAAAAAAGACAAAATATATAATTGTGTATTATAAAATGTAAAATAATATAGAAAGATTAATGGATTTTGTTATTTCTATTCTTAGTTTCAGCATCTAAGTTGGTAGGTTTTTGTTTTGTTTTTTGTTGTTGTGTTTTTTAAGTTTTACAGGCCCAAAATGTCTCCCTAAACTGCATTTAGGGATTTTGCAGGAAATCTGGTATTTAAGTGTGGTATTTTCTAAAGCTGTAGGCACCTAGGTTATTGCTAAAACTGCTTATTGACCAAATGGAAAAATTTCTAATGTGACTGACTAAGATCAATATTAAAATGGCCACAGATCCCTCTAAATCCTGTATGCAAGCCCCTTTGTCATCCCTCCCATTAAAAGGACTCTACATTTTCTCCCTTCTCTCTGGGCTCTGCTATATGGCCTGCTTCGACCAATAAGATATTAGAAACTATGACATAAACAGAGATCTGAAAAAGGCCTTGCATATTGGGACCCACCCCTTATTACTGCGGAGAATTCTTATGAATAAGTGCTGGCTATGAACTGCTGGATGTTGATGCCACATGGGAAGAAGGCTTCAGCCATCTCAAATATGCAAGCCACCCAGATGGCACCCCAGACATATGAGTGAGGCCATCCTAGGCCATCCAGACCCAGCCAAGCCTGTCTTTATATAAGAAATAATAATAATTTCTTAAGCCACCACGTTTTAGTGTGGCTTATTAAACAGCAAAATCTGACAGGTACATTAACCTACAGTACTTGCCAGAGCAACATAAATTTCTAGAAGCATCTCTTCAGTGGCTTGTTTAGGGAATAGCTACTCCTATTCTCAGAAGACCTGTAAGATTTCAAAAACTGTATTTGTTTGCAGTTATCATTTTATCTGAAAAAGTTACTCAATTAATGAAACCAAGGGACCAAGCAAATCCTGTAAAGCTTACAGTCCCTAATGATGACCCAGAAAGTAGACTTTTCTTTTGTTAAGTTGTTAAAAACTAATTACAGAGGTTTTATCAGACACCTCCTTAGCTACCATTTCTCTTCAACTAAACCCTCAAATAGACATTTTACTCCCCTCTTCTTACCCACTACTCACTAACCCTTGCCCCATAGCACAGTAAAGTTCTGAGCAGCTCTTTACAACCTATAAAAAATTTATTTCTGAATAATGGCTGGTTCCAACCGTTTCAGTTTCCTAAGCTGCTCAAAGCAATACCATGAAATAGTTCAGCTTAAGCAAAGGGAAATTATTTGCTTATGGTTTTGAGGTTGAGAAAATATCCAAATCAAGACATCATCAAGTCAATGCTTTTTTCCCGAAGACCAGTGCCAATGATCTTTGGCTCCTTTTCCACGTGGCATAGCCTTCTCCTCCAGGTTTCTGGTGATTCCAGCCCCTTGCTTCCATGGCTTCCTCTTTCTCTGTAATCATTCCATTTATAAAAGACTCTAGAATTAGTATTAAAACCCATTCTGAATGTGGTGGGTCACACCTCGACTGAAGTAATTTCATCGAAAGGTCCTACTTACAGCGTGTTCACATCCATAGGAATGAATTAACCTTAAGAACATGCTTTTCTGGGGTACACTCAGCTTCAAAGCACTACACACCTGATGCGCATTAAAGGATGTAAATAAGAAATCCTTTTTAACAAAACAAAGCCTAAAGTTTCTATAAATAAATCACATCCAGAACTGTATCATAGAGTCATAAGATTTTCTAAGTAAGTTCAGCGCAATAAGCTGTAACCAAAAGGAAAGCAGGAGTAGCTATACTAATAGCAGATAAAATTACTGGGATAAAAATTGTGAAGATTTGATACAATCTAGTGGTAAAATTTGGAATATGGGCTTTCAAAAAATTCTAAAACTTTTATTTGATAAATTGGATAGATGGAAATGCTAGTAGTCAATGAGAGGAAAGAGTAAAGGATATGGTATGTATGACTTGTTTTGTTTTTCCTTTTTATTTCTTTTTCTGGAGTGATGCAAATGTTCTAAAAACCTATCACAGTGAATACACAACTATGTGATGATATTGTGAACCACTGATTATATACTATGTATGGAATGTTTGTTAAAATTTATTAATTAAATATTTTTTTAAAAAAGATAGTATTTAATATTTGCAATCCAAGAAACTGCAGATTTTTTCCTTCCTTGCTTTCATTTTAAATTGGTTTATTAAACATATTATACAAATAGGCCTTACAATAATTATTTGGTAATTTTATTTAAATATATCTATGGATGAGCTAACTAAGGATATCTATTTTAGGTGGTTAAGATTTTCATATGTTAATTGTAAAAACATTTGTATTTCATATTTTCCTGAAATCAAGAAAATATTTAGCAACATAAGTCATTAATATAACAAGGTAGATAACTTTCTACTAGATATTTTGAGAACATTCATAGTTTTGATAGTTGATTAAATGGTGTTTAAGTTAGTGTTTAATATTTAGAATTCAAGAAACTCTACTATCTGAATTTGCAGATTTTTTTCATTGTTGCCTTAATTTTAAATTGGTTTATGAAACTTACTGTACATACACAGGTTTTACAATTATTATTTGGATATTTTCTTTAAATATGCCTATGCTTAAGCTAACTAAGATATCCATTTTTGGTAGTTCTAAGTGTATTGTTTGTTTTCTTAAGTGAAAGTATTTTAGAAAAATTTTAAAAAAATTCAATGCAATAAACATGAAAAATTATTGGATCAGTAAAACATGAAGGAATGTGACAATATGGTTGGGTTAGGATATCAGGCTTGGTAGTGGACTAAGAATAGATATTGCTTTCCAAAAATGATATAATTTAGACTACACTAAAAAAAAGACACATGGTGGTTTTCTAATTACACCTACAACAAAATTCCAAAAGTCTCCTCAACAAAATCAGAAACAGGGAAGAAACATTGAGCATAAGAGACATAATTTCAGTTAAATATGGAAATATGATAGAATTTAGACAGTTATGACAATGCAATCTATTCCCCTTGCTCAATTAGCAATCATCAAAGTCAAACTAAACTGGATTATGTCCCAGGAAAATAAGCTAAATAACATTAATAAGATTACAAAGGTGAATTAATAACTAGACTCCTATAATCAACATACAGGTCAATCAGGTTTTATTGTACTCTATAGAATTGTCTAAACTATCATGTTGCCCGAAAAGTCCATGTCAACATTGTTAAAAAATAACTGAACTATTGTATAAAAATACTTAGCCAGTATTTATTCAATGCCTACTATGTGCAAGACAATCACGGAAGTTTCTTTGTACAATTTTTTTTCTTTGTTAGAGAAGTTGTGGGTTTTACAGAATAATCATGCATAAAACACAAGATTCCTGTTTCTCACTCTGTTATTAACACCTTGTATTGGTGTGGAACATTTGTTACCATTGATGTAAACACATTTTTATAATTAGCTGTACTCTATGGTTTAACTTAGGGCTCACTGTGTAGTGTAGTTCCATGGACTTTTTAAAATTTTTTATTCTGATGCCATATATATAAACTAGCATTTCCCTTTTTAGCCGCAGTCAGATATATATATTTCAGAGCTGTTAATTGGATTCACAATGTTGTATTACCATTACCACCATCCATTACTAAAACTTTTCCCTTGTCCAAATAGGAATCCTATACATTTTAAGCCTTAATTTCTCATTCTTTGTACAATTTGTGTAGCAAATGTTTACATTTGACTGTGTTACATTGAAACCAGACATTTTACCCCACACAACGTATTAAATGGTATGCAGATTCCAAAATCAGTTCCTCAAAATTCATTTATCCCATTATGTATATTTAATTCTCACTAGTACTTCAGTAGAACACAAAACACGGCAGTGTTTCAGTGGAAAAAGAGGTGCTAGGGGCCAGAACCTTTTGTATGGCATCTTTGGGTCTCACCTCTTCTCACTACCTAAACCACATCAAACTACTCGAGCCGCCATGAATATGCCAGCACAACTTTTGCACAAACCATTTCCTCTATTTAAAATGCCACCTTCCAACCGCTGTCCTCTGCCCAAACGTACACACACTTAACTGCCTAGCAACCTTCTATACATTCTTCAAGGCTAAATTCAAATATCATGCTATCTCTGCAAAGCCTTCCTGATGCCCCACAGCTGAGCTAGATTACCATCTCAACCATTTCTCCTGAGTATGCATAAAATAATTACATTTTATCACCTAAGACCCTGAGCAGTAATTTATTTGTTGATGTATTTGTCTCCCAATAGACTGTGAGCTTCATAAGACAGTCTGTACTTTATTCTCCTTTATATTCTCAACATAAAGAGAATATAAAATTAGCAAAATACCGAGCACCTAGTGGGTGCATAATAAAGTGTGAAGAGAGAAAGAGAGGAAGGAAGGAAGGGAGGGAGGGAGGGACAGGAAATATTGGAGGATTAAATAAAGGATTAAAACACCAAAATGATATTTCTTGTTCTGTCACCAATTATCTGAGTGACATGAGAGAAATAAGCTTTCTGATAGGCCTTTCTTCTCCTGCTAAATAAGAGGATTAGATTTTATGATCTAAAAGTCTCTCCAAAATGACAATAACAATAACAATCATAATATTGGGGGGTCTCTTCCTAAATGTGAGACACTGCCTAGGTTTTCTCTGTACACATTGACACTAATTCTTACAAAATTTGGGCAAAGTGGGTATACTAATGATTACCACCTTTCAGGTAAGGAAACAGAAACTCAGGTTCCCTAACTTACCTAAAGCCGCACGGATAATGAGAACAGAGTGGGGATTCTTTCTCAGGCTTGCCTGGTTCCAAAGCCCATATGACCTCCTAAGACTCTTGTGGGCATTTTATGTGTTGAGAGTCTCTGTCCATTTCGTGTACAAAGATTAAGAGTGGCGGTGACTCCGCATTCTCTTCCGGGTTGCTACCTGCTAAACCACACCAGTTGTTACTGAAACCACTTGTGATCTTGGAAATCAACAGCTCTCTAAATCATACTGAGGTTCCCAAGATTCTCTCAATTCCCAACCAGATAAAATCTCTGCAAAGAACATGTGTTATGGGGGTAAAACTTGCTTAAAATGTCGATGTCATTGAAGAAGGTGGATACCTGTTTAGAGTGTAGCATAGTAGTTTTCTAAACAACAGGACTTTTACTATATATAGGTGTAAATTATTTATGCCAACTCATTCTTTGCTTATTGGAAATAAAATGAAAATAAAACAAAATATATCCTTTAACATCAGAAAATATGACTAATTTTATACATCCAATGGATTATCAAACATACTATGGATTCAATGTATAAGTAGATGTTATACCATATTCTTAATCATACTTTGCATTTTATGTTCATAAACTTTGTCCCAAATTCTCTTTAAAACACGTAAAATATCTGTGTAGCAGGCACCTTTCCGTTTCTTTTTACAATTACCTGGAGGGAAAAGGTTTGGAAAAATAAATACCAAAATCTCAGAAATTATCTCTGGGAATTGGGATTATGGGGGACTTCCACTTCTTATATTATTCAATTGTCATTATTTTAGTTTTCTACAATGAGCATGTATCAGTTTTGTAATTAAAAAACAAATACATAAATATAATCTTAATAAATTTTAAAATGTATATTACATAAATCTTGTTAGATAGAGGTGATATACAAGATAAATCAGAAAGTTTAGATTTATTTTGCCCCTGGATGACTTAGCAACGTTTGGCATTAGAAGATAAAATCTGTTCTGACATGAGGAGCATTATCTAATATCTGGCCATGAATCAGTATCTAGAGATTGACAACATCTCACCAGAATGCCATGTAGCATTGAGCCACAAAATGCCTTTAATTCAAAATCATCTTAAAAGTATATTCAAACAAGGAGTGCATGGGTAGTTCAGTGGTTAGAATGCCTCCTTCCCGGGCTGGATTCCCCAAACATGCACCCCCCCCGCCCCCCAAAAAAAGGATTTTCAAACATTTGGTGCAGGGAATACTACTGGCCCAGGAGGGAAGTGTTCTAATCCTTGAACACAAGAACTCCAGGCCATGTCCTTCATTTAGGCCTGGATCACCTCTTAATCTTGACAGCAAAATCCTCACCAAAATTTTGGCAAGCAAACTAGGAATGATGCTGCCAAACAGTCATCATTACTGATCAGTCTGGTTTCCTCTCTGCTGAAACATGAGGCTATCTAACAAAAGTTGCTTGATGCAAATCACAAACAGGTTTTCTCAGAATTTGGCTCTTTCGTGTATGAGCAGAAGGAACAGAAATTACCCTATAGTTACCTCTGCCTGCCATTCAACACCATATATCGGGTATTTGCAAACTACAGCCTGTTGGTCAAAACTGGCCTGCTGCCTGTTTTGATATGGGCCCATGAGCTAAGAATGACTTTTTAAATTATCGGATTAAAAAGAAAAAGAGTCAAAAGAAGAAAACTATTTCAGGACATATGACAAGTATATAAAATCCAAATTTCAGTGCCCATAAATTAAATGCAATTGGAACACAGCCCACTCAATCATGTATGGATTGTCTATAACTGCTTTCACCCTACTACCACAGAGTTGGGTAGTTTGGCCAGAGATCGTATGGCCAGCAAAACCTAAAATACTTTCTATCTGGTCCTTTATAAACCTTTGCCGTAGAGGATTGTAGCTTGGAAGAAAACATGCACAGGTTAAGTTACCCCAGCCCAGCTTAAGCAGGGCAATGCTGGGCCTACTAAGGACATGAAAGCAGTAAAAGATCATGCATGTTCTTAGTTAACATGCAGTTATCACTAACCTCATGGAAGTAAAGAATGCTAATCACTTATTTTAGTTGATCATACACTGTGATGTCACATTGCATGATCTTGAAACAATGACACTTTCAATTTAAAAGAAGTTTCCTGAGTACTACATAGTTTTATTTCCCAGAAGTGTAACAGGCAGATGATTCAAAGCACACAAAGCCAACTATCACAGGGGCTTAGCTGACTTTCAGTAAAGACATTATAAGGAAAACCCAAAAGTAGTGCAATAAGAATGCCATCATCCCCATCGGGGTTCTAGAAAATGCTGGTGCCAGCATTAAAGTCCTGCAGGAAGGGCAGGACTTTGAATGACTTTAAACTCGGAGGTACTCAGTCAATATATGTTGATTGACTACAGGAATGCTCATTTCTAGGAATTGGTAATATTTAAAGAAGACTTAGGCTTTTGATGAATTTTCAGCATATCTGATTATAAGAATCTCCACTGCTGGTGCTCTACTAAATATGTAAACACAAAGAGGAAGTAATGAATCCTTCTTTTCTCAATAACCATTTAATCTGTGAAATTTTAGTTTATTTGACCCAATGACTAGATTTGCATTTTCTCAGCTGAATTCTTCAAATAAAAAGACAAAACATACGGAGCGAGAGAAACGTGAAAACATAATGTATATAACGATAGTACAAATATACCCCTGGTTCTGGTTATGGAAGTCTGGAAACTGTGTGCCCAGAAAACCAAACAACTCAAAAGGGAACTCACATTTCAATTGAGAGCCAAATTACACTTTGCCTTACATGCCAGAGAACTTCAAAGACTTTGCTGATTCTTACACCAACCACCACAATTTTTCAAGTGGAGCTGAAGGTTCATATTTGGTTTGATGGGCTCCTTGCTTCTTCTTGGCTAAGAAAGAAACAAAACTGCCAACCAGGCAAGTTACACTATGCAAAACTCCCTTCCAAATGTTCTTTAGCAGAGAAGATATGGGTCAGCCAAAGAAGCATCAATTCCTCCCTGAAAGGCTGGGACACCCGCATCCTGAGACACTGTTTCTAGCCCCCATGGCTGGACACCAGATGCCAAATGCTTTTGCTCCAGGTGTAGCTGCCTTGTGAAAGAATGAAGACAGGAAAGCTTGCCAAATTGAGGTTGGTAGATTTATGGGATGAGCAACAACAAATGAACGAATAAATATAACAATGAATAGTATAGACATTGAAGCTTAAATGTAGCAGTTTTAAAATTTTCTTTTTTTTAAATAAGTTTCCAGTCAAAAGGCTATGATTGGAGGACAGAAAAACAAAGAACACAAGTGGTATTTAATATACTGAGTCATGTTCTGCGCCATGTTTTCCCAGGATCCATTTCACCAGAGGAGAGCTACAAACACCAGAAGTAGGAGCCATAGAAATTCTATGAGACCCTTGTGAATTTCATGAACATATATGGCTTACCCAAGTTCCACTATTCACTTGTGGGAGATTCCACTTGGCCTCTGCACACTAACAGGTGTGAGAGTTCATATCCAACTGGCTCATTATCAAGGCAGACATTTCCCCCCAAAATAAGGGCTCCAGATTCCTCAGCCTCACATACTGCTTCAGTAGACCCCTCCAAGCATGGTAACTATCTCCACAAGAGCTGAAAATTCAGATACACCCCGAGTCCAGAAAAACCCTGCTTTCCTTATTTTGTTTTGTGTCCTTTCCTTCTTCAACTGAGTCCCCCTTCCATTCAAACTGGTTCTGCTCATTTTCAGGCCCCTCTGTCAGTGCCTTTCTAAATGTTTCATATTTAGAACAAGCAGTGCTTTTTTTTAACCTACCAACTCTATTTTTTAATGGATCACCATTTAAATGAGATGACTATTCCGTGCATTCAGTTTTTTACTGTCAAATTTTATCTGATCCAACAAACAAAACCAACATCTTGCTTGAGGTTCTGTGCTTAAGAATAGGGAAAAATGAAGAAGTAGTTAAATCTTTCAGCGTTCTTCTCCTTGTGAGATGAATCAGTACACACACCTATTTGCTATAAGGAAAGTAACTGAAATCTTTGCATCATTAAGAGACAGAAGGTATCCAGATTTCTGACAAAACACCTGTAGAAATTATGTTAGGATCCATCATTGAGCCTGGAAGGATCCGTTTATTTGTTCTTGGTTTAAATTTTGCTAAGACAAGTCTGGCATTGTATTTATTTGTTGAGATTCATGGATTGATCCTGGTACCAAAATGCTTGATGATGATGGTGGGATGTCCTGACAATTGCTGAAACTATCATTACTTTTTACATGTTGAGAGTGATCAAGCAACTCTGTTTTGCAACTATATAAATATGTTTATTTATAAATAAACCACAAATATTAAGCCCTATCATATTTATGTTTTTCAATCTTAAATGAGATGTAAGACTTATCATAAGATGATCTTCTGTAGCTTTATTTTGTAGGTGAAGTTTGAGATTAATATTTAAGAAAGTTTCCTCAGGTTTTACTTATGTGAAGACTTTAAAGACATATTAGGTTAAACATAGGATCCCAAAATTTGATCAACATAAATAATATTTATTTTGAATCAGAATAGCATGACAGAAATTTTAACCTTAAAAAAGTTTATTGTTCCAATAAAGAGTTTATTGTTCTTTTATGATTCAGAAGCTCCTGGGATTATGTGACATTTCCTTGGTTCCAATTCATTATTCAATGTGAAGCTACATAAAACAACAAAGACAGGGAGCAACAGTAATAGGACAGTGAAAGAAACTGCCTTATTGTGGGAGGAGTGCTAGCCAGAAGACTTGAATTCTAACCTATACTCTACTATTAGCTATTTGTACTAGACAAATTGTTTACTATTTGGAGTACCTACTCCTACCTGTGATATGTAGATACTTCAAGTAAAAACACAGGAGAAAGATAAAAACCATAGATTAGGAATAATTTGCACAATATGTAATGAAGACAATTCTAAACCTTACCTAAGGATGTAAAAAAAGACAAGCCCAGAGACACCTGATGTTCCTGAAGTGTAAGCTCAATATTATAAAGATGACAATTTTCTGCAAATCAATTTATCAATTCATTGTTAGCCCATCAAATATTCAGAAAGAAAGTATTTCTGGAATTTAAGACTGATCTTAAATTTCATTTGAAAGAATAAATGGGTAACAAAACTGACTTTTTAAACAGAAGAGCAATAAGAGATGACTCTCTCTACCAGATAGTAAAAATCTTACAAATTTATAGTGATTTTAAGAAGATGCTTTGGTATAGCAGAACAGCAGAGAGATACAAACCACAGACCAATATTGTTCTTTACCTACGGCCATACTTGCATGAGAACTTTAACGTTTATTAAGGGCAGCATATCAAATCAGTTTTGGTAACATATAAAAAAAAAAATCAAGTGATTTTTTTATGGCCTCATACCATACCTCAAAATAAATTCCAGTTGGATGACTATTCCTAACATTAAAAAAAAATTATAACATGAAGACTGTTATTGTGCTGTTAAAGCAGCAAAATCATCACTAAACAAGTTAGAAAATCTGAAGACGTAAGAGAAATAATTGACACATTTAACTATGTGAAACTCTAAATTTTTCCAGAAAACAGAAGATCCCATTAACCAAGTTAAAAGATTGACAGGCTTAGAAGAAAATATTTGCAATGTTTAACAGAGATTAATGCTACAATATGAAAAGAGTAAAAAGTGCCTTCAAATCAATAACAAAAAGACAAACAATCCAATACAGTAAGGTAAAAGAATAAGAATGAGCAAAACGAAAAAGAGAGTGATCAAGGAATATAAAAAGATGTTGATCCTACTAGTCTCTTCTCATTAGATTACAGAATATCCTGTTCTGTATCAGATATAAACCTGCTATCATGCAGGTTTGACAAGGGTATGAGGAAATGGGTTCTTTTGTCACTGTTCATCTGACCATAAACAATCAGATTATTTTTGTAGATCAATTTGGGAACATTCATCAATATACTCAAGTTTATCCTTTGATAAAATAATGCTACTTTTAACAATCCATCCTGCAAAATTACTTACAAATATAGACAAATATACATGAAAATTAATGACATAGTAGGGAAAATTTTAAGATAACCTAAATACTCATCAATAGGAGTGTGAATAAACAAATTTTAGTATTTTCATATGAACTATGAAACAATATGTGGCCACTAAAAAGAATGAGGTTTTTCTATTACATATAAAAATATATCTCTTACAGGAATTCCCCAAAGCCTATTGCAAAGTTTTGATAAGTTACGAAAGTAAAATAGATAGACTATATAGACTAATTTCATTGATCCCATTTGTAAAGCACATCTACATATCTGTGTGTGGTCATGAAATTGTACCAAAAAAAGTACAAAAGTCTGGAAAGATATACCACAACCTGTTAACAGAGAATAAAGTAATTCCTGTAAGATAGAATTGTGGAAGGGAGCTCTTTTTCAATTATTTTATATTCCCCTGTACTATCTGGGGAAAAAAAAAATGCAAGAAGTATGTATATCTTTTCTCATTAAATTTTTATGCATTAGCAATGTGTAGATGTTTTATTAATGTAGCTCTCATCTTATACAGAACTACTTGGTCATAGAATAAACTATGGAGTTGCAAAGCCCAGAGATTTCTTTTGTTAAACATTCATAACTTTACCTTATTTTTTCATATTTTATGTAAGTAACTATAGTTTTATAAAGGTTCAGGTAGTACAGAAACAGTGAAAATCTTTAATAAAATATTCATTCCTATTTTTGTGGAAGGGTCGTATTTGTCTGATTAAATCTGCAGTGTAAATTAGACAGTTCTACACAGGGAAATTGTTATGCAAAGAAAATCACATTTCAAGGCAACTACATCATATTTTAGTTGAATAAAGCTTGAATAGTTTAGGAGTTTTCTTATATAGATCTTTTATCTTCTAGATATTTCACTTAGACTATTTTTTTTTAATTTCTGGCAACCCTGCATCTAACAAGTCTATCAGCGCCATTTTTCCAACATCAAGTCCCTACTTGGTGTCTCTGTGTCACAACACTCAGAAGAATACAGTTATAGTATAAACATAAATTTTATATGCACCAGGAAACCAAAGATTTCTTGTGACTCACTTTATTGCGATATTTGCTTCATTGTGGTGGTCTGGAACTGAACCTACAATTTCTCCAAAGTATGCCAGCACTTATAACTTCTTTCAGAGGATGTTGGTATTTCGGTAGAGTCCAGAGACTATATGAGAGCAAAACGTGAAGATATGAAGTATCAAGAGTGGAGTGGGTGGGCGGGCCACGGTGGCTCAGTGGCAAGAACGTTTGCCTGCCATGCCAGAGGACCCGGGTTCGATTCCTGGTGCCTGCCCATGTAAAAAAAAACTAAAAAAAAAAAAAAAAGAGTGGAGTGGGCTATGGAAACTCTTTAGTAGATGCCATTACAATGTGTGCATTTCATAGGTGTGATCCACATTGGGTTCACTTAGGGAGTTCCAATGGAAGCTGTACCACATATCAGCTCTTAGCTCTCAACAGCCCATTGCAAAAAGAATCTTACAAATTCATAAAACATAATAAAAAATAAAAACAATTACTGGAGAGTGCAGTCTAGCCAAGTTGACATGAAAACAATCATCATCGAATTAAAGATTGAGACAGTAGACAGGCACGGGACATAGTGCCTGCATTCATTCACTCAGAGAATGCTTAAATTTGGTAACCAGGTATTAGAGAGTTCTTTCTGCTACTTATTTTCAGGCTGACCTTGGGAAAATTGCTTTGCCTTTCCAGGCCTTGGTTTCCAATCCATCATTGAAACAACACTGATCCTTACCTCGCGTTTGTTATAAAGATGAAGTAAAACACTGAATACAAAAATGCTTCGTAAAATAGGAAGCTGCTGTCAGATATCATTTTTGCCAATGCATGGACAGCTGATTTTCTATAAATCCAAAGTGGAAAATGGGTAACCCACTCTCCCTTTCCCTTCTATGGGCTGGAGTCAGATTTGCTATCATTTATGGTGCACCTGATGTATGGAAATCCTTGGACTGAATTCTCAGAACAGTTCTAGAAGGCCAATCTCCATCTTGGTCATCATGTGGTCTTCTCTTATGTCTGTCTGTCTGTCTGTCTGTGTCTCCTCTTCTTATAAGGACACCAGTCATATTGGATTAGGGGCCTGTACTATGCTAGCATGACCTCAACTAATTCCATCTGTAAAGATCCTACTTTCCAAATAGGGGATACCCTGTTCAGCCCACGACCCTCCCTCTTTTCAAATGAGGAAGCAGATTAAGTACCTAGCTTCAAAGCCAGAAAATAGCAGAGCCTGGTCTCAAGCTAAGTTAACTTGATTCCCAACTCTTCACTGCCATCCCATACAGAGCCCTCCCTCCTGTACATATTTCACATTTTTTAATGATGATGATGACAATAATAATTATGAAGATTGTGATGGTTATAAGGAATATTTTTCAACAATGTTTTTCAAAATTGGAGGAAAAAGCAAAAACTGTTAGAAACAAAATTTGCAGACATATAACAAAATATTACCTCAAGACATTCAGGATGTAAACAAATTATTAATAGATTCCTGCTAACAAGATTTTTAATTAGCACTCAGGGAAAAAAATGAAAGAGAGAGAACCGGAAGAAGGCTCATTACTCTATCTGGACTTGCTATGAGAAAAGTACAATTTTTAAAAAATCAAATGCAAATTTTTCAAATTGCTGTTTACCCCTGACATCTCTCTCTGCTGTCTCTTCTAGCTAAGCCACAGATGAGATGTCCAAGGGAGGAGGGCAAAACACATAGTTAAATTAAAAGTCTGCTTTACCGGACATTTGAAGAAAAACATAGATATAAGCATAGTTATAAAAAATGGCAGAATGTCAGCAAATAACATTTGCTTAATCATGTAAGAGTCTAAATGTTAATTAAGACTGTCATTTATTAAGAAATATAATCTTGCCTCCCTCCAGAAAGCTGCTGGCTTCCTGGAAGAAAAAGACAACTATTCACAAGGAGTCATCTATTTTACTACAATCATTCTAAGGCCTTCCATATTCCTCGTCAACTTCTCCTGGAATTCCTTTGGGAATTTTGCAAAAAGAAATGGGTTCCTGGCAAATCCTTATTTTGCAAATAAGTGTTTTATAACAGCTCCACTGTTATGTTTTTCTCATTTCCTTTTTATCCCAAATCTATTCAGAAGTTTTCACCAAATGTCCCTTTTTCTAAGATGAATAGAGAAGTTAACATTTATTGAAGGTCTACTAAGTGCCGGGCCCTGGGCTATTATACGTATTATCTCAGAATAGTGGCCCTATTTCTTCTTTTTATTCAAATCCTATCAGAAAACTTCTTACAAAACACACCTAGTAGTATTAGCTGCAGTTAGTAATAATAGTAATGCTAAAGATGTTATCTCACTTTTGCATATTTCTTTACCATTAGATCTTGATAACAGCCTTTTAAGATAGGAATATTTAGCCACATTTTAGAAAGGCTGAAAGTCAGGCTCAACATACCTAAGTCAAAATGTGCAAGGTCACAATATAGCTACCCACTGCTTAAACCTGAACTTTGTCTGAAGTATTCAGTGTCATCCCACTATACAATAGCTACTTTGCCCCAAGAGTGGCAAATTCTCTAAAAATGAATGTTAATTTTAGAAACTCCAGAGAATAAAATTATATTTGAAAGGTAATTGAGCACTAAAATGTTTAGTGCATCTGGAAGGTGTTACAATTATTTAAGTATCTAATCAAAGTGGGTAATAGGGTTTATGGTAACGCATCACCATAAAGTACAATAATAGAGTACTATTTAGAGTACTGTTTATGTGGTTCATGAGGTCAGTTTTAAAAAGAAATGGCCCCCAAACTGAGTTGATGATTTGCATTGGTCTGATGTATATTCTGTTAAAGTGATCATTTCAAATAGTACATGCTTGTTCTTACGAGTTCTGAAACAATGGCAATGGAAACCAATATTATCAACTTCATATTCTTTCACCATAATAAATGAACTCATAATGGCTTAGCCTACATTTTATTTTGTTTCATAAAATCATTTCATAAAAATAGTCCTGTAGGAGTCATTAAGGACTTAAAAACAAGTCTTTAATGAAATATTAATAAAAAGATATTGATACAACAATATAGATAGTTGCCTACATGGTGTCAAAGAACAAAGAACTTTTTACTGTCCACACCCCCATCCCCTACTAAATCCAATGATCCTTTTGATTGTATTAGTAAAAAAGGAAATAAAGTGAAAATCAAATTATTTTAAAAGTAGCGGTGATGTCTAAGATATGATAATCTTTATTGTACTTATTATTGGATGCTTTCAGAATGCCACAATTACAATAGCATGGATTTTGTAAATGTGAAAGTTGAAAATATTTTTTTGCCATCTGGTGAGAAGACTGTATGACTGGAAACAGGGAAAATTACTATCTGTTTCCATCAAGGGCCACTATAAAGGTAAAACTTGCTAAAACTACAGAGGTCATTTACAGCAACACAGAAAGAAAGCAGGAGATCTAGTTAAGCATTAAGCGTGAGAAAAATTAGCATTAAACGTAAGAAAAATTAAATATGAACGACATGAATAAATAATCTGATGAAAAAAGAAAACTGGCCTTCTCTACCTAAGAATGAGAAACTGTCTATTATTTGCCAACTGTTGTTTTCTCTCATCTCATTCCGAGACATTTTGCCCCTCATGATGCAACCGTCGCTGTAGTTGAGTCAGACAAACATCAGAGATGGCAAGAGGATCAGGAGGCATTCAAAGTCAAGTCTTTCTCAGAACAAAAGGGAGACCGGTCCATAACCCCCTTGAATCTGCTCCTTTATTTCCCCTAAGGAGAGAAGCTGGTGGGGGGTTGGTTTTCTAAAGTGCTTTAAATAATGAAATATTTTGAATAAATTCTTTCATCTCTCTCTATAAAGAATATTTAACAGGGACCTCTTCAAAACTTAAAATTCCTAGATTGTTTGTTTGCTTTGGCCAGGAGGCAGAAGAAACTATTACAGGGAAGAATTTAATAAAGTATCACTCATTCCTCTGGTTGGAGATTATGGGGACATATTATAAAAGATGTTGACAGTCAGACAGGGAGGTTTGTATCTCAGGCAGCTGGAAGCCACGTTTTGATCAGGGTAAATATCTGTGGCATAGAATGCCCTAGAAAAGGGATAGACTAACTAGGAGGTAATTCAGGCAGAAAGCATCGAGAAATGTAACATCAGTTTTAGCACCCGGAAGAGAAAAAATAGCAGAGACCTTTGGAAGGGGAAAAAAGCAACATAAATGATATAATCTTTGGAATGTTTTGGACTATAACAAATCACATACAGTATAGAGAATTCCAGTCCTTTCCTTGTTACTAAACTATTTGTACATTTTGTAAACCAATTCAAAAGGAATTTTAAAGGGGAAAAGGGAACACATACCCAAGATGTGAAAGATAGTAGAGCAGATGGCACAAGTAGTATACAAATGGACTGTCCAAATGTGCAAAAGAATCAGGGTTTGTTTTAGTCTGTTTAATTTTGCTTTAGTTTTTCATTCTAATTGGTATTGACCCCCCCCCCCCAAACCCTAAAGGGGTCTGCTACCTAGTTCTTACTTTTCTGGCCTGTAAAACGAAGAGAGGAATGAATCAAAAATGTTCCTGAGGAAGCTAAAGATCTCATTTCAGAAGATAATACTGGTCGAGATGGCAAAATGATGACCTGAATTTCAGGGGATGGTGAGAAAATACACAAGCAACAATGTTCAGATCTTGTTAAAGAGGCAACTGGAAATGTGGATACAGACTTTGAGTGAGCTTCGAGGCTAGAAAATTTAGTCTTACTGTCATCAAGATAGAAGCAGTAATTGAAGCAATGAGACTAAAACGCAAAATCAGTTGTAAACTTGCCATAATTCCCTTTTTCTTAAAGTACTTAAATCCTGGAATAGAATGGGATTGGCAGACACAGTATCCATGGGATACAAGATAGAGAAAGCAGAGCAGGGCAGTGGGAAAGTCCTGCCTGTCCAAGCAGACCACATGCCTCCCTCAAGATCTGACTTATCTGGGCAGCTGTAATTAGGACTTTAAGCAAATTCTTTAATGTCTTTGTAACTGGGAATAACCTATTTATTTTGGTTACTATAGTTTGAATTTACTGTGGGGATTAAATAAAATAATGTATGCAAAAGTGCTTTACATTTAAAAACTGTCAATACCTCCGGCTATACAGAAATGCATCTCAAATTCCAACTGAAACCTTTATGGAAGAAAATCCCATTTTGATCACCCCTCTATTCTCTTCAGTGCTTCCCTTCCTTACTGAATTCCTTACACCCTTTTTCCAGGTCTTCTGTCTTCTCTCGGTGGTGCTGTGAAGGTCTGTCCCTCGAATTTGTGATTTCACCTCCCAGCCTCTTCGCACACCTGGATTTCCTTCCCGACTGTGACATCTTCTCCAGAGCTCAATGTCCTATGTTACCTACATTTCAAATGGCTTCCTTACTGCCCTAATCAGCACTCATACTCTTTCCTCCAGAAAAGGTACAAATTCCTGGCACAACCCAACCATTGCTTCCCAATCATGTTTTTATTCAATTTCATCAAAGTCCAATTTGTGATGACTATATTTTGGATCACGTTACTAAAGATGCGTCCAGATTCTAGAATCTGACCTGTCACATTCCATGTCTGTGTGTGTGTGTGTGCTTTTTTTCTATGAATGTATTTTCCATTTTATAGATGTGGTCCTAAATACTTCTCTCGCAATGCTTAAACAATTCATCTTTTCCTTAAAGCAGCATGGCACAGCCAGGGAAACAGTAACAAAAGCTTTGGAATCTCCAAGAGCTGGATTCAGGAACATAACCTTGAGCATTTCTGTAACCACTTGGGAACATGATTTGTGAAGAAAATGGAAGGAATAATTTTTACCTTTATGAGAGGACTGTGGGATTTATGAGATGACTGTAGGATTATATAATTTCTACCTTTATGAGATGACTGTGGGATTAAATTAAATTAAATGTGCAAAGAACTTTAGCACATTGTCTGGAATAAAAGATCTCTTTATAATAAATGTCTGCTGAGCAAATGAATCTTAGCCTCTTTCCCAATCACTCCATCACTAAGCCTAACCGAGTGTGAACACACTCTAAGGTCCCTCAGGCAGGAAGGCACCTCACTGGGGTTCTAGTTTAGCAGTAGCTTAAAAAAAAAACCTTGTTGATTTATAAACTGCAACCAATGCTTTCTAAGAGTCCATATATCCTTTTTAAAAACTTCCTTATCTTTTGGAATGAAAGGTAAATGTTTAATATACTTTTAGACCTTTAATTTCTAAAGCCATAGAATAGTTCAAGTATCTCATTTTAGCCAGGAATTTAATCCTACTTTTTAATATCAGGAAGTAGTTACAACTTTAAAAATAAGAATGAAAAGTCACCCTTTGCAGGACTCTTATTCTTGCAAGCTGAAGATGCAACTTTTTTTCCACATGAGTTTTCAACTCTCACTTCTGGTCAGCAGTTAAGGACATAATTTTAGAACCATAGGCCCACTGACCAGATAACTCTAAGAGGAAGAGCTTGATCCTTTTTATGTATGCTTTGATTGCTTCTCTTTATTTACTTGCCTGTTATCTCTGCTAACAGAGATGAGAGAGGAATTATCTCTCTCCCCCTCCTACCTACCTCCACCCCAGCTCACTTCTTCCAAAAACTTATGGAAAGTTTTCAGCCTGTCCCTGGAGTGTAATATTGAAATTCTGGGAAATGCGCCTGTGGATAAGCTTTGATTCAGAATTTCTGGGGACAGCCTTTTCCGCTTTAAAATTTATTTTCTCTCTGCATTTTACCTTTCTCTCTGTATTTTGTTCCCTACCCTATGGTAATCATTTTAAAGATAAAAACTCTTGCTAATCGGATTCATATGCCAAAGGGCTGGGACTAAAAACATACTCTTGTTTGCAGTGGTTTTGCAGTGATCACCTATGTATCTGGAGGGGATTAAACATTCCAGAAAATCCATTCCTACTATAGATGCTTTAGTCTTTGATTCTTCAAATCAGATAAGCATTGACTCTTGTTTCATAACTAGGAAAGCATCTTTCTATGTGAATGTTACTGGGTAGTTTCTAAAGAACAATGAAGGGATGTTTAAATTAAAGAAGATGCCATTTGTGGTATCAATCTGAAAAATTAATGAAGCTCTTACTATGTTTATAAGGTTCTATGCTTGTTATGACCATTCGAGCTCTTGCTAGAGCACTAGAAGTCAAACAGATCCCCAGTGGACAGTGGCCAAGACACCAGCTGAACTTCACTTTCCAAGCTTGCTGGACATTCATTTCCAAATCTGTAAAATAGGCCTAATGATACAAGTCCACAGGGTTGATCTGAGGATGAAACAAGCTTAGCACAGGCTCACACAGTATAGTGCTTGACATGCAGTAAGTTCTCTTACTTTCCTCCAACTCTTTAAACATACAGCATGTAAGGAATCATATAGGATTAGCTGAGATTGAGCTTTGTAACAGTAGAGCAATGCCATTTTCATCTACTTTTTGTGTGTAGATACTGACTGTGTAATAGGCATAACACAAATTGGGTGTGGGATGGGAGAGTGAATGGTGGCAGTGGATTCTATTATTCAGTTAGAAATGTATCTGAGAGAGAGAAGCTCTAATAGACTGGATTAAGTATCACTGGGATTATAGCCACCTCAAATGGGTACTAACTATTGCTCTAAAGTCTCACCGTGTTTACAAGCCTCAGTGCTATGCCTCCCAATCTTTAGTCCATACCCTCTATAGAATCTAATTCCAATACTCCCTTTGCTTCACTCTTAGCTGATCCCAGCATCAGAGGGGAACTCATCTTTCCAACAGCAAATTTGTAGCCGTCCTCTAACTCTTTTCAAGAAAAGAATGAGGTCTCTTTCCAAAGCCAATTTCTTAATTAGAATATGCAAAGTCTCAGAATCAAAAAATAGAAAACAGGTCAGCAGGGGCAGGCTGGGGGCAGGCAATGAGGAGTTAATGCTTAAATGGTACAGAGTTTCTGTTTGGAATGATGTTTAAATTTTGGTCATGAATGGGGTTGATGGTAGCACAGCATTATGAATTAATACCATGAAAGTAGTTTTTATATAACTTGATAAATATGGGCTAGTTTCATTATTTATTTTCCCCAAATTATAAGTTATGCATGGTCTGAGTTGTCTCAACTGCTAATGCTGCTTCCTACTGGCAGTAGTCACCATCTTAAAGTCGCCCCAGATTCATATGTATCCCTGTGCTTTTTTATAATTTTTTCATGTAGTTGTAGATTTACAGAAGCATCATGCAGAGAGGACAGAGTTCCCGTACACACACACACATACCCAAAAACATGCAGTCTTCCCTATCATTAACATTTTGCATAGTATGATACATTTATTTCATTTGATGAACCAGTAGTATTAGAATTATATAATTAGATAAAGTGCAGAATTTACATTAGGTTTCAATCTTTGTATAGTGCAATTCTATGGTTTTGTATGGTTTCGTTTTTTTCAATTAGAGAAATTGCAGGTTTATGGAAAATTCACACAAAGTGTAGAGTTCCCCTATACACCCTCTCACACACAGTTTTTCCTATTATGAATATTTTATATTAGTGTGGCACTTTTGTCATGATTATACTATTAACTATAGACCATAGCTTCCTTTATGGTTCATTGTTTGTGCTGTACAGTGCTGGTCTTTTTTTCCCAATTTTTATTGTGGCAACATAAAAACAACTAAAAATGTCCTACTTTAACCACTTTCAAAAATTAAGTATTAACTCTTTATTCCCCAACACCACCCCTGCCCCTGATAAACTGTTTCTAATTTCTGGCCCTATGAATTTGCATATTCTAATTATTTCATATAGGTGAGATCATGCAATATTTATTCTTTTGTGTCTGGCTTTTTTCACTCAACATGATATCTTCAAGGTTCATCCATGTTAAAGCATGTATCGGAACTGCACTCCTTATTATGGTTGAATAATATTCCACTGTATGTATAAATCACATTCATTGGTTGGTGGACACTTGGGTTGCTTCCACCTTGGGAAATTGTGAACAATGCCACAATGAATATGAGTGTACAAAATATCTGTTCAAATCCCTGCTTTCAGTTCTTTTAAGTATGTACCTGGAAGTGGGATTGCCAGGTCATATGGTAATTCTATGTTTAATTTTCTGAGAAACTGCCAAACTGTTTTCCACAGTGGCTGTACCATTTTACATTTCAACCAACAGTGCATGAGGGTTCCTGTTTCTCCACATCTTTACCAGTTCTTGTTATTTTCCCCCTATTTTTGGTAAGAATAACCTTTCTAGTACGCGTAAGGTGCTATCTCATTGCAATTTTGATTTGCATTTCCCTATTGGTTAATGACATTGAATATCTTTTCATGTGTTATTGAGAATTGCATTTTTTTTTGAAGAAATGGCTATTCAAGTCCTTTAACTGTTTTTTAATTGCATTGTTTGTCTTTATTAAACCCTTATCTAATATAAGGTCTCCAAGTATTTTTTCCATTCTGTATGTAATCTTTTCACTTTTGATAATGTCCTTTAATGCGCAAAAGTTTATTTTTGCTGAGGTCTGATTTATCTGTGTTTTTTTTTTTCTTTTGTTACTTGTAATTTTGGTGTAAAGTCTAAGAATCCATTGTCTAATTCAAGGTCCTGAAGATAGTTCCATACTTTTTCCCCTAGGAGTTTTATAGTTTGGGTTCATATATTTAGGCCTTTGGTCCATTTTAAGTTAATTTTTGTTTATGGTGCGAGGTAGGTGTCTGCTTTCATTCTTTTGTATGCAGATAGTTTTCCCTAAACCATCTGTTGAAGAGTCTATTCTTTTCCCATTGCGTGGTCATGGCACCCTTGTCGAAAATTACTACTCAATTCTATTCCGTTGGTCTATATGTCTGCTTTGTGGCATTTCCACACTGTTTTGGTTACTGTAACTCTGTAATAAGTTTTGAAATCAGGAAGTGTGAGTCTTCCAACTTTTTTTTTTTCAAGATGGTTTTGGCTATTTGGGGTCCCTCTTAGCCTTTTATAAGAATTTTATGATTAGCTTTTTCATTTCTGCAAAGAAGTTTGTTGAAATTTTTACTGGAATTGAGTTAAATCTGTAAAGCACTTTGAGTAGAATTGACATCTTAACAGTGTTTAGTCTTCCTATCTATTAACACATAATATCCTCCCATAAAATGGAAAATATTATTTTATCACCGAAATAATGTCTTAAAAAAACAACAAACAACTGTAAAACACAGTGAACCCGAATGTAAACTATGGATTTTAGTTAATAATATAATTGCAACAATACTGGTCCATCAAGTGTAATAAATACACCTCTCAATGGAAAATATTAATAATAGTGAAAACTGTGTGTGACTATGGGGGGCGTATATGGGAAATCTCTACTTTCCGCATGTTTTTTTCTGTAAACCTACAATTGCTCTAAAAAATAAAATACGCATCATACACACACTTGAAAGCCAATTTCTCAGCATGTGTCCTAGAACCCTATTCCTTTCTGCCTTCTTAAAGACTCCTTTTTCATCTGTTATCCCTTTTCTCTCTTGTCTCTTTAACATTTTTCTTTCTACTAGATTAATTTCTAGACCAATCAAGTTTGCTCTAATCTCTTTCATTCAAGACAATACAACACAAAACTAAAAAATATTATACAACCCTCTCCAGCTATGTCTCTGTCTCGTTAAACCCTTTAACCAGAAACGTTTTTTGAAAAGGGGACTATTCACTCTGTCATCTTCTTCACCTCCCATTTATTCCTCCTAATATACCAAAAAATTGCTCTGAAACCTGGAACCAGTG
Organism: Myrmecophaga tridactyla; assembly: GCA_004026745.1. Taxonomy (NCBI): domain Eukaryota; kingdom Metazoa; phylum Chordata; class Mammalia; order Pilosa; family Myrmecophagidae; genus Myrmecophaga; species Myrmecophaga tridactyla. The sequence goes on from PVIY010011693.1 coordinate 60,165, forward strand.
TACCGCAGCATTCAACATAAACTTTTCAGTCTTTGCCTTACTTGACCTTATTTTACATTTGATGAAACTAACCATTCCCGCTTGGAAAGACTCTTTTCATTGACTGGCACCATACACTCCTGGTTTTCTGTTTAATTCCTGGAGATTCTTCTCCGCCTCTTCTGCCTATTCTTTTTTCCACCCAATCTCTTAAAGTAGAAATTAATCTGGGCATGGCACTGAACCCTTTTGTCCTTCACATGTATCTATGGCTTGACTTCTGAAAATATTTACATGAGGACTGATCACAAACCTATAATTACATTCCAGACCACTCTGAGTTCCAGATGCTTAAATCTGTGCACCAGACTTTTCTACTAAGATGTGTTTTCTAGGCACCTCCAAAAACATCCAAAATGATCTCTCAAATTTCCTCTAAAACCCACATTGAACTCTTGGCTCCATAGAGGCGTTGCTATTTCTTCCATCTGAACACAATTCTCCACCTCTTTATGTGGCTACACCTACTCAGCCCACTTAAATGACACTTCTTTAAAAAAAGCCTTCTCTGATCCTTGTAACTGAATAATATTATTTCATAGCTTCCGATATTTTCCATCATAACACATATGACTATTTACAATTACATTACATTACATTACAATTACATATCTATTTGCTATGTTTGTGTAATTCTGATCTCCTCACTTGGTTAGGAGCATTTGAGCGGACTATCCCATTATTAACTCTGTCACCTCTTCAAGTATTTGCTCAAATTTTATCTTCCTAGATCAGGGCTTTCCTGTTTTTTAAATAAAAACCCTTTATTTAAAGTTAAAATCCAACCCTCCTCTGCATTCCCTTCTCCTTTACTTTGCTCTTGTTTTTGTTGTTTTCTTTTTTTTCTCACAACACTTATAGAGATCCAACATTCCATATAATTTACTTACTTATGTTTATTGATTTTTGTTTTCTCTCCATCTAAGAATGTGAGCTTCATAAAGATTTCTGTCTGTCATTGATCCCAAATGCCTAACCCATAGAAGGAGCTCAATTAATATTTATTGAATGAATGAGGAGCTAACCAATTTCTGTGGGATCAAAGCTCTGGTAATATAAAATCCAAAATGAAGGATGGAACACACCACCCAGAATATAGTGGGACCCTTAATTTTTTGAATGAATAAATGTTTTCAGATTTTAAAAAAAAAAGATAGATTTAATTTGGAATCTAGAAAGTAGCCCCCATTTTTTTTTCAAGTTCAGCAATAAATCTCATCTTTTGCTCTCTTTTTTTTTTCACATTGTAAGAAGTTTTAAGAATTTGTAATGCAAAGTGTCAGCTGCTGGAGGGAAAAGACCATGTCTGCTCTTCCCTAGTATAAACTGATGCCTAGCACTCTTCCTGGCACCTAACAGGAGCTTAATAAATACTTTACAAATGAATGAATGAATGACCTTCTGTGAATCTGTGTCCTTAAGGAAAGGTTAGGCAGCTCTAGTTGTAGAAGATATCCTGAACGTGGAATCATCAAAGGGGTGAGTTCCATTCCTGGCTCTATGATCTAAGAAAATTTCCCAACACCTCCAGGCCTATTTCTCTTTTGGTAAGCAGCAGGATAGGAAGCCACAGGGTTCAGTTCACCTTAACTAGATGATCACTAACTGCATCTGTCATGTCCACCGATGTGAAAACAAGGCCAAATGACAGTCTGCAACACAGCAGGCCCTCCAGGAGGATTTGTTGAATGATCCTTACAACTCCTCCCAGTGCTAATATTTTGCACAAAATAACTTTCGGTCTGCTAAGTAAGTCGGTCTTTTTCTAGAGGAAACCATACATAAATGATCATCATTTATCACCCTTGCGCAAAGAATAAATGCTTGTTTCCTCCTGGTGAGTTGGTTACAGACACCAGTTTGACAGTCTTAACTATGACCTCTCGGGCTCTTTAATCATGTTTCTGTAAACACCTTTGGCACTTTATTTGAAACCCTGAACTCTGGGTGTGAGAACACCAAACTCTCGAGGAAGTAACTGTACACATGTATTGTACAACTTCCTACCGGGTCCACAGTCTCCTTGGCGTTTCTTCCCTGCCATTTGATAGTTTGCAGGGAGAATGACCGCCTTCCACTTCCCAGTCCGTTCCTCCCTCGCCCAGCTTAAGCCTTCAACCCCCCACCCCAGTGGGTTGCCTTCAGCATAACAAATCCTTCGACGGGACGGGCGCTGGGGTGGGGTGGGGTGGGGTGGCCCTGCGCTCAGCGCCCGCCGGCAGCATCTCGCACAGTGACGTCTCCTGCCGATTATGGGGGGGCCGACAGCTGTCAAACCTACGCTATAGAAATGCATTTTCATTTCGAAAGGAAAGCATCTTTCCCACCGTAAACTGGGGCACGCTCATGGGGCGTGTGGATATGTGCTTACACTTGTTTTCTCGCCCCGGAGCTGCTGCGGGAATTGATTGGCTCCCAAGCGCCCCTGACGCTGGGTCCTCTCCACACCCCCCTCCCGGACCCGCCCCCTTGCCCGGCCATCTGCTCCGCTGTCAGTCTGTCTCTCAGTCTCTCGCTCGGCGGCTCTTTCCCTCCCCGCCCACCTCCCGGCCCCGCCCCGCCTCACCACCCAGCGCCTGCTCCGCCCCCTCCGCCCCCTCCCCCTCTCCCCGCTCGGGGCTCCGAATCTACCCCGGCCGTTGTCAGGGTGACGAGCAGACACCAGGCAAATAGGCATTCGCGAAAGAAAAGGGGGGAAAGCTACACGGCAGCCTGGTAACAAAGGAGCAATAAAAGCAGCCCCCAAATGGAGGGCTGAGGATGCGTCTGCGAGAAAAATCTGAAATCGAGCTAGCAATCATCCCTATTTAAAACGGGGAGGGTGGCGCAGAGGAAAGGGCATGATTCAAGTTGGGGGACACAGGGGGTGACATCAACAGCCTTAAATGAGCTTTTGCGAATCGCCGGGATGGTGGTATTGGATCAGCCCAGTTGGCTTTTCAGTTTGGAACTCTGCTAACATACGGGATTCGCGTCCATCGCTGCGGCCAGGGGCTTGGGCCCCGCCAGCGGGCTCCCTTAAGGGTGATAACACGTTTGTTGGCAAGATGCACTTCTACGGAAACGTCTTTACTTCAACTCTGGGGGATACGACTTCGTGACTGAATAAATGCATCCGAAGGAACTGGACAGTAGGAAGACCAGGCTTCACGTAACGCTCTTCAGTTTGGTGGTTTTAAAAGGAACCCTTGAACAAAGAGTTACTGGCTTGAACCAACCGTCTTGTTCACTCAGAGTGTGACCCATTTCCCTACAATGACCAGAAAATAAAAACTGCTTGAGAATTCAGAGCCAGCACCAGGAGAAATGAACCGTTCCCTCGACTGCTTCTCACCTCCATAAGAGAAAGATTTATTCATTTCAGGATCACAAAATGTGAACGAGAAAAGATGGTCTGATTTTGTCAGGAGTGATAACTTTGGGGGCAGAAATATGGGCCGTAGGAGAATGCTTATTAGGCTGTATAGTGATCCCCCACCCCCAAATATTTTAAATCAACGCTCTTTCTTTCACACGTAAATAATGTCTGGTACTTCGGTGCCAAGGGGTGATAGTGACTGATCCAGGTATCCGGTATCATTTTATGCTAAGTCTGTATCCCATTGTAGAGGTTTTTCCTCTAACCCAACTTAGAGTTGGAGCTTTCTGGGATCTTCTTGGAATTTTTTCTTAGAACTGTACTCGTTCAATCCGGTCATTTAGAATTTCATTCCTGCTGCCTCTCTCCCTTCCTGGAGTCCACTCGCGTGCATGCACACCCACGTTCAGAAAGTGAGTTCATCTGATCCTGGCGGTAGGCTGAAAACTATCCATACTGACGCGAACGGCATTCCAACTGTAAATATGGATTCGTACGCACTCGAGGCGGTTTCACCAGAGAAAAATTATGTCATTTCATACAGCGATAAAATGCGAAACGTTTCGATCTTTTGCAAACAATCCTCACTTTATAGCGCGAAAGAAAAGCATTAATTGGAAATAGCCGGGGTGGGGGGGTTGAACGCCGCAAGCAGAGCTCGAAATATTTTATTTCATGCCTGTGTGGGAGGAGGAGGGGAGCGTGGCTCCGGCTGCTTGCCGCCTTTGCATTTTCCACATCTGGCCTACAGACCTAATTCTAACTCGTGATCTCGTTTGATGAAATTCGATCTTCATGGTTTAAATACCTTTCAATTTGGGGCGATTTAACAATTGCAACCGTTAAAAAAAGAAAAAAAGCAAATCCTGTGCACTATGTGTGGAACCAATA
>PVIY010011694.1:0-23355 GCA_004026745.1 Myrmecophaga tridactyla
TCTCACTGATATGAACTGACATTAGTGAATAAACTTGGAATATTTTGTCAGTAACAGAGACCACCAGAAGATACAAATAGGGTAAGATATTGGGTGACTGGAGCTGAAGGTATACAGATTGTCCAACAAGACTGAATATAAAAACTCAAAAATGGACAGCACAATACTACCTAACTATAATACAACTATGTTAAAACACTGAATGAAGCTGAATGTTAGAATGATAGAAGGAGGAGGGCTGGGGGCATAAATGAAATCAGAAAGAAGGACAGACGATAAAGATTGAGATGGTGTAATCTAGGAATGCCTAGAGTGTATAATGATAGTGACTAAATGTACATATTTTAAAAATGTTTTTGCATGAGGAAAAAAAAAGCCAATGTCATTACTGCAGGGTGCCAAAATCAGATGGTAATTAATAGATTAAAATTTCAACTTATGTGTTAAACTAAAGCAAAATATGTTTATTTGGTACAAAATTTGTACTTTGACTAGTGCATTTCCTAATATAACTTATGTAGATCGCTTGATTGAACATCATAAGTACTTGGAACCTTGGGTAGGACATGAGATTTTGTTGGTTTGTCCAGAGTGATGCCCTGATGAATCCCAGAGTGATTTGATCAGTGAGTGAAAAAGTATTTGCAGAGTCCCCTTCAGGAAATGGTGAGAACGGGGAGAAATTCAACTTCTCCAAGTTGAATTCTTGATATTCTTACAAGCAGTGTGGACAACCAAAGCTATAGGCTGAGCCTCAGTCTTAGGGTTTGTTCACATGAAATTTAACCCCACAAAGGATAGGTCAAGCCTACTTAAAATTAGGCCTAAGAGTCACCCCTAAGAGAGCCTCTTTTGTTGCTCAGATGTGGCCTCTCTCTCCAGCCAACACAACAAGCAAACTCACCACCCTCCCCCTGTCTACATGGGACATGACTTTCAGGGGTGCGGACCTTCCTTGCAACGTGGGGCAAAAACCTTCTCGACCAAAAGGGCGAAGAGTGAAATCAGACAAAGTGTCAGTGGCTGAGAGGTTCCAAACAGAGTCAAGAGGTTATCCTGGAGGTCATTCTTACCCATTAAGTAGATATCATCTTGTTATTCAAGACGTAATGGAGAGGCTGGAGGGAACTGCCTGAAAATGTAGAGCTGTATTCCAGTATCCATGTTTCTTGATGATGATTGTATAATGATATAGCTGTCACAATGTGACTGTGTGATTGTGAAAACCTTGTGTCTGATGCTCCTTTTATCTACCTTATCAACACATAAGTAAACATATGAATTAAAAATAAATAAACAATAGGGGAAACAAATGTTAAAATAAATTTAGTAGCTTGAAATACTAGTGATCAATGAAAGGGAGGGTAAGGGGTATGGTATGTATAATCTTTTTTGTTTTTCTGTTTTTGTTTTATTTCTTTTTCTGTTGTCTTTCCATTTCTTTTTCTGAATTGATGCAAATGTTCTAAGAAATGATCATGATGATGAATATGCAACTATTTGATGATATTGTGAATTACTGATTATATATATAGAATGGAATGATTATATGTTACAAATGTTTGTGTTTCTACGTTGTCATATTTTTTAAAAAATTTAAAATAAAAAAATTTTTTTAAAAGTCATCCAGCAAGAAAATCCTAGGAAAAAAAAAATGAAACAATCTCCAGAATAAACTAATTAAGGTAATTAAATGCTTAGACGCCCACAAAAAATAACGAATCATACTAGGAAAACTGAAGAAATGACTCAGTCAAAGGAACAAACCAACAATCCAAATGAGATACAGGAGTTGAAATAATTAATTCAGAATGTTCTAACAGACATGGAAAACCTCATCAAAAAACAAACCAGTGAACTGAGAGAGGATATGAAGAAGGCAAGGAATGAACAAAAAGAAGAAAAAACAAATCACAGAATTATGGGAATGAAAGGCACAGTAGAAGAGATGACAAAACAATGGAAATCTACAATGTCAGATTTCAAGGGGCAGAAGATAGACTCAGTGAACTGGAGGATGGGACATCTGAAATCCGCCAAGCAAAGAAAATATAGGGAAAAGAATGGAAAAATGTGAGCAAGGACTCAGGGAACTGAATGACAACATGAAGCATACAAATATACGTGTTACGGATGCCCCAGAAGGAGAAAAGAAGGGAAAAGGAGGAGAAAAACTAACGGAGGAAATTATCACTGAAAATTTCCCAACTCTTATGAAAGACTTAAAATTACAGATCCAAGAAGTGCAGTGTATCCCAAATCGAACAGATCTAAATAGACGTACTCCAAGACACTTACTAATCAGAATGTCAGATGTCAAAGAGAAAGAGAGAATCTTGAAAGCAGCAAGAGAAAAGGAATCCATCACATACAAGGGGAGCCCAATAAGACTACATGTAGATTTCTCAGCAGAAACTATAGATGAAAGAAGACAGTGGGATGATATATTTAAGATACTAAAAGAGAAAACCTGCCAGCCAAGAATTCTACGTCAAACAAAACTGTCCTTCAATAATGAGGGGGAAATTAAAACATTTGCAGACAAAATTCACTGAGAATTTGTGACCAAGAGACAGGTTCTGCAAGAAATACTAAAGGGAGCACTACAGAAAAATAAGAAAACATGAGAGAGGTGTGGAGAAGAGTATAGAAATGAAGGCTATCAGTAAATTTAAAAAGAAGAAAAATTAGATATGACATATAAAATCCAAAAGGCAAAATGACAGAAGAAAGTACTGCCCGTACAGTAATAACACTAAATGTCAAGGGATTAAACTCCCCAATCAAAATACATAGACTGGCAGAATGGATTAAAAAACAGGATCTATATGCTGTCTACAGGAAATGCATGTTAGACCCAAGGATAAACACAGGTTGCAAGTGAAAGGTTAGGAAAAGATATTCCATGAAAATAACTATCAGAAAAGAGCAGTAGCTATACTAATATCCAACAAATTAGACTTCAAATGTAAAACAGTTAAAACAGACATAGAAGGACACTATGTATTGATAAAAAGAACAATACAACAAGAAGACATAACATAAATATTTATGCACCGAGCCAGAATGCTCCAAAATACATGAGGCAAACACTGAAAATACTGAAAAGAGAAATAGACACATCTACCATAATAGTTGGAGACTTCAATTTCCTACTCTCATCAATGGACAGAACATCTAGACAGTCGATCAGTAAAGAAACAGAGAATTTGAATACAATAAATGAGCTAGACTTAACAGACATATAGAGAACATTACACCCCACAACAGCAGGATACACCTTTTTCTCATGTGCTCATGGATCATTCTCAAGGATAGACCATATGCTGGGTCACAAAGCAAGTCTCAATAAATATAAAAAGACTGATATCATACCAAACACTTTCTCAGATCATAAAGGAAATGAAGCTGGAAATCAATAATAGGCAGAGTGCCAGAAAATTCACAGATATATGGAGGCTCAAAAACACACTCTTAAACAATCAGTGGGTCAAGGAAGAAATTACTAGAGAAATCAGTAAATATCTCGAGGCAAATGAAAGTGAAAACACAACATATCAAAATTGATGGGATGCAGCAAAAGCAGTGCTAAGAGTGAAATTTATTGCCTATAAAATGCCTGTAGCAAAAAAGAAAGAGCAAAAATTGAGGAATTAACTGTCTACTTGGAAGAACTAGATAAAGAACAGCAAATTAACCCCAAAGCAAGCTAAAGGAAATAAATAATGAAGATTAGAGCAAAAAACTGAGAACATGAAAACAATCGAGAAAATCAACAAAACCAGAAGTCGGTTCTATGAGAAAACCAATAAGACTGATGGACCCTTTGCAAGGTGACAAAAAGAAGAGAAAGGATGCAAATAAATAAAATCAGAAATGGAAGAGGAGACATAATCACTGACCCCACAGAAATAAAAGAAGTAATGAGAGGATACTATGAACAACTTTATGCTAATAAACTAGACAATGTAGATGAAATAGACAACTTCCTGGAAAGGCATGAACAACCAACACTGACTCAAGAAGAAATAGACAATGTCAATAAACCAATCACAAGTAAAGAAATTGAATCAGTCATTAAGGAGCTCCCCAAAAAGGAAAGTCCAGGACCAGATGGCTTCACATGTGAATTCTACCAAACATTCTACAAAGAATTAGTACCAATCCTGCACAAATTCTTCAAAAAAAAAGAAGAGGAGGGAAAGCGACCTAACTCATTCTATGAAGCCAACATCACCCTCATACCAAAGCCAGACAAAGATATTACAAGAAAAGAAATCTACAGACCAATCTCTCTAATGAATATAGATGCAAAAATCCTCAACAAAATTCATGCAAATCGAATCCAGCAGCACATTAAAAGAATTATACACCATGACCAATAGGATTCATCCCAGGTATGCAAAGATGGCTCAACATAAGAAAATCAATTAATGTAATACATCATATCAACAAATCAAAGCAGAAAAATCACATGATCATCTCAATTGATGCAGAAAAGGCATGACAAAATTCAACATCCTTTCTTTTTGAAAACACTTCAAAGGATAGGAATAGAAGGGAACTTCCTCAACATAATAAAGGGAATATATGAAAAACCCACAGCTAACATCATCCTCAATGGGGAAAAACTGAAAATTTTCCCCCTAAGATCAGGAACAAGACAAGAATGTCCACTAACACCATTGTTATTCAACATTGTGTTGGAAGTTCTACCCAGAGCAATTAGACAAGAAAAAAAAAATACAAGGCATCAAAATTGGAAAGGAAGAAGTAACTCTCACTGTTTGCAGATGATATGATACTGTATGTCAAAAACCCTTAAAAATCCACAGCAAAACTACTAGAGTTAATAAATGCGTCCAGCAAAGTGGCAGGTTACAAGATCAACACTCAAAAATCTGTAGTGTTTCTATACACTAGTAATGAACAATCTGAGGGGGAAATCAAGAAAAGAATTCCATTTACAATTGAAACCAAAAGAATAAAATCTTTAGGAATAAATTTAACTAAAGAGACAAAAGACCTATACAAAGAAAACGACAAGTGCTGGAGAGGATGTGGAGAAGGAGGCACACTTATCCATTGTTGGTGGGAATTTCAAATGGTACAACCGCTGTGGAAGGCAGTGTGGCAGTTCCTCAGGAAGCTAAGTATAGAATTATCATATGATCCAGCAGTACCATTGCTAGGTATCTCCTCACAGGACATGAGGGCAAGAACACAAACAGACATTTGCACACCAAAGTTTATAGCAGCATTATTTACAACTGCCAAGAGATGGAAACAGCCAGAATGTCCATCAACAGATGAGTGGCTAAGCAAGCTGTGGTATATACACACGATGGAATATTATGCAGCTGTAAAACAGAATAAAGCATGAAGCATGTAACAACATGGATGGACCTTAAGGACATTACGCTGAGATTAGCCAGAAACAAAAGGACGAATGCCGTATGGTCTCACTGATATGAACTGACATTAGCGAATGAACTTGGGAGAATTTCAGTTGGTAACAAAGACCATCAGGAGATAGAAATAGGGTATATATTGGGTAACTGGAGCTGAAAGGATACAGATTGTGCAACAGGACTGATTGTAAAAATTCAGAAATGGATAGCACAATACTACCTAACTGTAATACAATAATGTTAGAACACTGAATGAAGCTGAATGTGACAATGATAGAGGGAGGAGGCCTGGGGGCACAAATGAAATCAGAAGGAAAGCTTGACAATAAAGACTGAGATGGTATAATCTAGGAATGCCTAGAGTGTATAATATCTGATAGTGACTAAATGTGCAAATTTAACAATGTTTGTGCATGAGGAAGAACAAAGGAATGTCAATAATGCAGATAGTTGAAAATAGATAGTAATTAATATTTTGAAACTTTAATGAATGTGTGAGACAAGTAAAAATTTATTTGGTACTAAATTTATATTTTGAAGAGTGCATTTCCTAATATAACTTATATGGACAGCTTAATTGAACACTATAGTACTTGGAACCTTGCGTAGGGTATGAGATTTTGTAGGTCTGTCTGGAGTGATGCCCAGAAAAATTCCAGAGCAATTTGACCAGTAAATAGAGAAGTATTTGCACAGTCCCCTAAGGGTGAGAAAGGGGTAAAATTCAACTTCCCCAAGTGAGAATTCTCGAAATTCTCACAGGCAGTGGGGACAGCCAAAGCAACAGGCTGAGCCTCCAATCTTGGGGTTTATTCATATGAAACTTAATCCCGCAAAAGATAGGCTAAGCCTACTTAAAATTAGGCCTAAGAATCACCCTAGCTTATTCTGGAATTTCAACATAAGAAAATCAATTAATGTAATACACCATATCAACAAATCAAAGCAGAAAAACCACATGATCATCTCAACTGATGCAGAAAAGGCATATGACAAAATTCAACATCCTTCCTTGCTGAAAACACTTTAAAGGATAGGAGTAGAAGGGAACTTCCTCAACATAATAAAGGGAATATATGAAAAACCCACAGCTAACATCATCCTCAATGGGGAAAAACTGAAAACTTTCCCCCTAAGATCAGGAACATGACAAGGATGTCCACCAACACCATTGTTATTCATCATATGTGTGAAGATTTTCTAATCTTCAACGTAAGATAATCCTAGAATGAGCTGGAACTCAACATCAAGGGACTGAGAAAATCTTCTCAACCAAAATGGGGAAGAGCAAAACGAGACAAAATAAAGTATCAATGGCTGAGAGATTCCAAACAGAGTTGAGAGGTTATCCTGGAAGTTATTCTTACATATTAAATATCACCTGTTTAGCTAAGGTGTAATGGAGAGGCTGGAGGGAGATGCCTGAATATGTGGAGCTGTGCTCTGGTGGCCATGTTTCTTGAAAATAAATATATGATGATATGGCTGTTAGTGTGACTGTGTGGTTGTCAGAGCCGTGTCTGATGCTCCTTTTGTCTACCTTATCGACGGACAAGTAAAACATATGGATTAAAAATAAATAAATAATAGGGGAACAAATGTTAACATAAATTTAGTAGATTGAAATGCTGGTGATCGGTGAAGGGGAGGGGTAAAGGGTATGGTATGTATGAATTTTTTTCTGTTTTCTTTTTACTCCTTTTTCTGAATTGAAGCAGATGTTCTAAGAAATGATCATGATGCTGAATATACAACTATGTGATGATAGTGTGAGTTACTGATTATATAACAAGAATGGAATGATCATATGGTAAGAATGTTTGTGTTTGTATGTGGTTATGTATCATACATAAAAAATAAATTAAAAAATAAAAAAAAATTAAAGCAGTATTTTGGTTAATTTTTACATATTTGTGAATTTTCCGTTTCTCCCTCTAATTTCTAGTTTCATTCTGTTGTGGTCAGAGAAGATACACTGTATGATTTCAGTATTTTTAAACATACTGACACTGGTTTGTGACCTAAATTATGGTCTGTCCTGGAAAATGATTCATGTGTACTTAGGAAGAATATATGTTCTGTTATTGTCGGGTGAAGTGCTCACAGATGTCTGTTAGGTCTAGTTGGCTTAGAGTTCTGTTTAAGTCTTTTATTTCTTATTGATCTTCTGTCTAGATGTTTCATACATTATTCAAAGTGGTGTATTACACTATTATGGAACCATCTATTTCTCCCTTCAAAACTGTATTTGCTTTATACATTTGGGGGATGTGCTGTTAAAGGTATATGTATTTACAATCACTACACCTTTTTGTTAAATTGACCCCTTTATCAGTATATACTAACCATCTTTTGCCCTTGTCAAAAACTATTTCTTGGGCAGGCCACGGTGGCTCAGCAGGCAAGAATGCTTGCCTGCCATGCCCGAGGACCCGGGTTCGAGTTCCGTGCCTGCCCATGTTAAAAAAAAAAAACTATTTCTCATATATTTTCTTTGTGGTTACCACAGGGTTAAAGTTTAACATCTTAAATATGTAACAATCTATTTAGTATGGTACCAACTTAACTTCTAAAACATACACATATACCTTTCCATACCCTCACACTTTTTTGTATTTGTTACCCCTTATATGTTTGTACACTGTATGTCCAAAACTATCGATTATTATTTTTTTATGCACTTACATTTTAGCACTTGTAAGAAGTAAGCAGTGGCATTCCATATCAAACAGTATACTACAATGCTGGCATTTATAATCACCCAAATGGTTATCTTTACGAGAGGTCTTTATTTCTTTTTTGTCTTTATTTCTTAAATCTTCTTTGAAGCCACTTTCTGGTGTCATTTCCTTTCAGTGTGAAGAACTCCCTTTAGCACTGCTTTTAGGGTAGGTCCAGAGGTGATAAACACCCTCAGCTGTTATTTAGCTGGGAATGTGTTAATTTCTCTGTATTGGTTTGAAAACTATTAGGTACCACCAGAAAAGCCACGCTCTTTAAATCCAATCTTGTAGGTGCAGACTTATTGTGAGTGGGATCTTTTGATTAGGTTGTTCCCACAGAGAACTGATCCACCCAATAGTGGGTGGGACTATTTAATTAGATTATTTCCAAGGAAGTGTGGTGCTGCTCATTTAAGGTGGGTCTTAAATTAGTTTATTGGGGTCCTTAAAAGAGCCATCACAAAAGGCAGAGAGATGAAACCAAGAGACACTGATGTCTGGGTTCCACAAGGAGCTGTGAGAACTGTTTGAAACCAGAAGCCAGGAGAAAAGGACAGCAGATATCACCATGCATGTGCCTTTCCTTGTGTCAGAGAAACCCTGGATGCAAGTGCCTTTCTTAAGAGAAGGCATCCTCTTGTTGGTGTCTTAATTTAGACATTTTTACAGCCTTAGAAATTCAACTTGTAACTTAATAAATCCCCTTTATATAAGCCAATCCATTTCTGATATATTGTATTTCAGCAGCATTAGCAAACTGAACCTTCTCACCTTGCCTTTTTTTAAAAGCAGCTTTACTCACACACCATACAATCTATCCAATGTACACAATCAATGGTTTTCAGTATAATCATAGTATTGTACATTCATTACCACAATCAATTTTAAAACATTTTTACTATTCCAAAAAGAAAAAACCCACACCCCTTAAATTAGTACTGGTATGTGGTACCATTGTTACAATTAATGAAAGAATATTAGAATATTACTGTTAACCACAGTTCATAGTTGTGTTAAGTATACTTTTCCCCATATACTACCATAATACCATTACTACCACCTTGTAATAGTGACATACATTTGTTCTAGTTCATGAAAAAACATTCTTATTTTTGTACTATTAACCACCTTCATCGTCCACAGCACAGTTCACCATCCTGCCTTCTTAGGGCTGCAGGGAACAGGTTGCCAAAGAGTGCCATCTCCTGGACATACAGGAAAATACAGCCTTGAGGAGCTGGACAAAAATGTCTTTTTGGCCTCATTCCCAACCCTCTCTCAGGACTCTTTGGAACTAGACTGCACATCCTGCGTGGGTGCCTGGCCCTGTTTTGGCTGGGAAATACTGATAAATCAAGTGTCAAGAGCCTTAATACAAATCCAATCAACAACAAAATCCTAGCTCAGAGAGAGAAACCAACCATCAGAATAATATCAAGATAATCAGATGCCCACATACCAGCAAAAAATTACAAGCAAGATGATATCTCCTTCATTTTTTAACAAAAGTCTAGCTGGATAGAAAATTCCTGGTTGGTAGTTTTTTTATTTTATTTTATTTTAATAATTGCAACCCACTGCCTTTTTGCCTTCGTGGTTTCTGTTAAGAAATCAGCACTCAATCTAACTGGGACTCCCTAGTCCATAACATGTTGCTTTTCTCTTGCAGGTTAAAGAATTCTCTCCTTGTCCTTTCCATGTAATAGTTTGATCAACAAATGACGGGGTGTGTTTTTCTTCATGTTTACCCTGTTTTGTGTTCTCTGGGCTTCCTGGATGTGCATATTCACATCTTTTACTACATTTGGGAAGTTCTCTGTCACTACTTATTTGAACATTCCTTTTGCTCCTTTCTCTTTTTTTCTGGGATTTCCATAATATGTATATTGGTACACCTAAACTGCATACTAGAGATGTCTTAAGCTATTTCCACTTTATAAAATTTTTCTTTCTGCTCATCAACCTCACTTCAAGCATCTTATCTTCAAGTTCACTGACTTTTTTCTTCTGTCAGCTACAGTCTACACTTGAAACCCTCAGGGATTTTCTTTAAAAGCAGTTTTATTGAGATAAATTCACATACCACCCAATCCATCTAAAGTGTATAATATCTTCTCGTATATTCACAGACTTAAGCAAATATCACCACAATCAATTCTAGAACATTTTTACCCTGAAGAGAGTTCACTGTATTATACCTTCCCACGTTTCATCCTCTGACTTTCTTCTAGTGACAGACACAACCATAAACTTTCCCTTTAAACTACAATTGCATCCACAATATTGTCACTATTAGTTACACATGCTATGATGTGCTCCCATCACCTCCATCCATTTACTTCTGGGAATTTTTTATTTCAGATATGGTGTTCAACTTTAGCATTTCTGTTTGTTTCTTTTTCCCCTTTTTAACTTTTTAAATTATATAATATAACATATATACAAAGCAAAGAAAAAATCAGTAATTTTCAAAGCACTCTTCAACATGTAGTTACAGAACAGATCCAAGTTAGTCATGAGCTACCATTCCCTCACCTCAGATTTTTCCTTCTAGTTACTCCAGAACACTGGAGCCTAGAAGGAATTTTTTTTTTAATCATTACAATTGACATTTTTTCTTTTTTTTTTTTTGTGAAAAATAACATATATACAAAAAAGCAATACATTCAAAGCACATTGCAACAATTGGTTGTAGAACAGATTTCAGAGTTTGGTATGGGTTACAATTCCACAATTTTAGGTTTACTTCTAGCTGCTCTAAGATACTGGACACTAAAAGAAATATCAATATAATGATTCACCAATCACACACATTTGTTAAACCCTAACTTCTCTGGACAACTCCACCATCACCTTTGATGTTTCTTCCACTCTTTAGGGGCATGTGAGCTGTGCTCATTCTAACTTTTTCATGGTGGAAGAGACTGTCAGTAACTTGGGATGGGGGATGGAAACTAGTTGATGTTCTGGGAGAGGCTAGGCCCTCTGCACTTCAGGACTTATCTGGTCCAGGGACCCATCTGGAGGCTATAATTCTCTGGAAAGTTACCCTAGGGCATGGAACCTTTGTAGAATCTTATATAATGCCCTAGGTGTTCTTCAGGATTGGCAAGAATGGTTTTGGTTGGAGTTTGGCAAGTTATGGTAGGTAGCAATGTCTAAATGAAGCTTGCCTAAGAGTGACCTCCAGAGTAACTTCTTGACTCTTATCTGAACTCTCTCAGCCACTGATACCTTATTTGCTACACTTCTTTTCCTGTTTTGGTCAAGATTGTTGATCCCACAGTGCCAGGGCCAGATTCATTACTGGGAGTCATCTCCCCACTGCCAGGGAGACTTTCGCCCCTGGATGTCATGTTCCAAATAGTGGGGAAGGCAATAACTTCACTTGCAGAGCTGGGCTTAGCGAGAGTGAGGCCATGTCTGAGCAACAAAAGAGGTCCTCAGAAGTAACTCTTAGGTGTACCTATAGGTAGGCTAAGCTTTTCCACTACATACATAAGCTTTATAAGAGCAAGCCTCAAGATTAAGGGCTTGGCCTATTGATTTGGATACTCCTAACATTTGATGGTAACAGGGGTTTCCCTAGTGGTAAGGTTTAACAGTTTCATATTTTTTCTCCCATCCCTCAAGGGACACTGCCAACACTTTGATTATCTGCTTAATATAATCTCTGCTTAATATAATCTAGGGTGTATCCAGGCATTAGAGTAAGCTATACAAGATTAAAGGCCCTCATTTCTTATTTGTTTGATTCCTTTTTAACATCTCTATCTCTTTACAAAGATTCTCACATTGCTCATTCATTATTTTCCTGATATTCTTTAGCTCTTTCTACATATTTTCCTTCATCGACTTGAGCGTTTAAAAAAAATTCTTTTTAAAGGTCTGTTTGGAATGTCCACATTCTGGTCTTCTTTGTTGTGATTTTGGGAGTTTCGTCCTCTTCCTTTGGGAGTTTCATCCTCTTCCTCTGGATGGGCCACCATTTCCTGTTTCTTTGTCTTATGTTGCACACTGTACATTTTAATACTTTAAAATATTAAATCTGGGATTTATTCCTTAAGATGTCCGTTTCTAGATTTTGTAACCAGCTGCTAATGTGACAAAGATTTTCTTGAGTGTCAGCTCTTCTATCAGGAAGGCCTGCTCAAAGTGAATGTAGTTTATAGGGTCTTCCCTGTCTTTTCTGGGCCTGTGTCTTATCCTTAGTTGTTTTTGCCTTCCCCTATTTATAGTAGTTCAAATGCCCCTTTATTTTCCAGGAGTCAGACCTCCCTCTCCCAGGTGTTTAAAGCAGGCAAGGTTTTGCCCTTGACTAACCACCTCTATAGTTTCTTACACTTCCTTCATTTTTTCAAGCTCCTTTCATCTGCAGGAGAAGTTCTAGGAGGTGGGGCACACCAGAGAGGAATTTTCCAAGTCAGTCTTTCCCGGCTGAAACAGGGCTAGGGACTCACAAATGAGGTGAAGATCAGCTCCAAACTGCCCTGAGGAGGGAAGGAGGGGATCAGGAAGGGAACCAGGAACATCTTCCATGGCTCCCCAAAGCTGAGCTTTCTTGACCTGCCCAGAAAATATAGTCCCTCAACTAACTATCCCGTGCAACCATTGAGGAAGCTTAGCACCTTTAAGTCTCCTCCCCTACTGCCTTTGTCCAGAGCAGACTGGAACACTAACTGTCCTCAGAGCTGGGCTCCCAGGGATCTCAAGTAACCAATCAAAAGCCATGATCAGGAATTAGCCATGCCCATCCCTGTTCTTCGGGAAGAGGATTTTTATATCCCTTTCTGTCATCAGTAAGCTAGCTGGTGGCTGGACCCCACAGTAGCCTGCCACAAGATTGGGGGATGTGCACTGGTAATCACCCTGGAGAGAGCAATTTACTGGCCTTTATTGTAATTTTCCCACCTCTTTCCTCCTGCCCTTCCCTGCATGCTGTACAGTGTTTTACAGTACAGCCTCTGGAGTTTCAAAGTAGTTGTTTCAGGCAATTGCATACTGTTTAATAGTTATTCTAATGGAAGGACTGAATCCTGGAGCGCTCTACTATGCCATCTTCCCACAATCCTCTTCCCATTATATGTTACTTTTAACTTATTTTTTAAAGCACATAAACTAGAAAGGAATATTCTAAAATGTTATCAGAGATTGCCTCCTGGTAGAAAATTATAGATTTTAGCTCCCTATGTTTGTATAAAATATACAGCAATATTATCTCTTTTAGATACCTAAAGTGTTGTCTTTCACATACCTGTGAATCTGTCCATTTTTATGAAGGTATTCCAGCCCTTCCAGCACTTCTCTGAGTATTGTGGCAATGGTAGATTCATCTAGGACTCCACTTTTATGTTCCCCCTTTGCCACAATATGTTTAATGATATCCAGAACTGAACCTAAAGACAGAAGACATAGTTTTCCATAAGTTTATAACTCATTCAATAAAATTCAGAGCCAATTCAGAGTCAAGACACATGTGAAACTTTTCATAAACTTAGCAGGAAAGAAAGGAAAAAATAAATATCAACTGTACAAGCATAAAACTAACGTTTTCAACTCCAATCTAAAACAGAAAGCAGCCTGCTAATACTCAGAGAGCAGTTTTTCAATAGCAGTGTCTTTAGACTTCTAATGGGAATTTGAAGATATTGTGGAATATTTGAACCACCTCTGAAGAATCCCTAAGGAAACAATGCCTGTTAACAACACTCTAGTATAAGACACCAGAAACCAATATAAGCTTCCAATACCAAATTAGACAATGCAATGTTGTAGGATGTTAATCCCATTCTTCCCAGGATAAGAAATAATGATCCTACTAAAGATGTGTGGGGTAAGGTGTAGTGGGAGGGTTGGGGAGGGGGAGGGAATATATGTTAGTAATTAAAATCAGAGCACACTCACTCTCAAAACTGATGATTATAATCAAAAAGAGTCCGCCAGAAATTCAAAAGATTTCTGGCAGTACAATAGCCCATAAAGTTACAGAATCAAAGAATCAAAACAAAACAATCTCCAAAATTAGATACTATGATAAGAAGTGTGGAACATAACACAGATTGTACCAATAGATTTAATGTCATTTCTTGGCACAAGACCTCACTAATCAAGACTAAAATCAAAACAGCCATTTATATTCTTCTGCTGAAAACTTACCCTGGTAGATACTTCTACTTCACAAATTTAAAAGGAAAAATGTACTTTCAAATACATGCAAAGAAGTAGATTATGTGGATCCCTTGAAATTATGAAGAAGTGAACACATTCTAGTTCCCACTTGAAATACACTAACTTGATAAACTTGATTAAAGGTCACAAATTCAGAAAGAAAAAGAAAACAGGAAAGAAGATAGCAGAAAAGCAATGTCAACAGTTTCTTGGAAGAAGGAAAGCAGAAAAAGAAAAAGTAGCTGATTAAGCAAAGTGGAAAAATCTGAAACTTCGGTGCCTGAAGAGAGGTGTGCCAATTGAAAAAAAGCGGATCCCCACTTAAGAATTCCACAGAGCCTTGAAATTACAAACAACAAGTACCAGACAAAGGAAAATGAGAGAAGAGGAAGAAAAGGGCTGAAACAGAGAAGTGAATAAAAGTTCATACAAAGGAGAATAAAATTCCCAGATCCTCTTTCATGCTCTAGTAGCAAGGCCACTACCACTCCCCACAGGAGATAGGCAGTTTACGTTTACTTTCCGGAGACAACGAATCACTGAGCTCCAGATTCCAGATTGCTTTTCCTAATACATTAGTACACTTGGTTCTTTCCCCCTTCTACTGTTGTGATCCACAAGGAGGGGGATATGCCTAAGGAAGAAGTTGTGTTTGTTTAATCAATCACACATTAATTCCCAAAGCAAAGTGATTAAACTAATGGGTCACATGTTTCATTCTTCAGAAAAATACAGGTCACATTAAGTACTGCTTAGCAAGATCAACCAAGTTACATGTTTTTAACTTAGAGAATACCTAAAATAAGAAATACAAAGAAAGAAAGCCATACTAGGAATTAAAATTTAACTTACTTTATTCATTCAACAATTAAGCCCTACTATACACAAAAACTATGACTGGATGCCACAGAATATGCCATACATATGGCATTATGGCTGAATTTAAGGAACTTCCAATCCAGTGGATCAAAGAAATAGAGCAACAAAGAGCTTAAGACACATTAAAAAGATATTAGATCTGTGTTTTTAAAGAGGTTGAGGAAGCAACTGATGCCATGAGTTCCTTTTCAAAATCTCAGAAGATTTTACTGATGCTACATCATCCAAATATCAACAAGGGAAACTAAAGCAATGCACATTGCCAGTCTATGTCAAGAACACATTCTGAACAAAACTGAGATGAGAAGGCCCCACTTCCCCTGGCTTACTTTCTTTTTAATTTCAGTCTCTTCCCAACAATATAATTTTTACAGGTGAGGGATCATCAGTCCATCAAAACTTTCAGGCTTAAGTGACAAATACTGGTCTTGGAAGGTCCCCCTTCTTTGCTATGTGATTTCCTCAGCATCTAACTCAACCATGGTGCTTAAAATCATCCCTCTTAGAATTTTTCCTATCAGCTTAGGGAAAGGTGAAGGTAAAACATGCTAAGAAAATACAAACAGCACAATCTGGAAGAAATATTCAACAGGGATAATTGGCTCTCTAATTTAACACGTGAAGGAATTATCCGGTAAGCTAGTTAAAAATATAGGTTCCCAGACTAGGAACTCTCATTCAGGAGATCTGAGGTACTATCCAAGAATATGCATTTTAAAAAGAAAAAAACGTAAGCTACTCTGATGAAGGTTGTTCTTGGACAACTGTGAGAAACGCTGCTGTTGAAATCCAAGCATTCCTTAGAGTAGAAGCAAGTAAATTAAATAATGGAAAACAAGAGGATTTGGTACACATTTTCTAACAAAACAGAAAGAGTGTAGAGTATCTATTCCAAAAAACCATCTCCATTTGCCTTTTAGCAATATGTCACCACAGCCAGTGTCACAGAACACTTAAAAAGCAATTCAAAACTTTAACTGTCTGAAAAAATCATAACTGAATATTAAAATAATATTGAAAAAGTGGTAAAAAGCTGCTGCTTTAAGATACTTGTTAAATCTGAATATTACCGATCATCAAATTAATAGCTCAAACAACATGTTCACTTCCTCAGCTTAATTTAATGAAAAGACACTCATTCAACTTAGTTACTGGTATTTATACTAAGTTTTAACCAGTCTTTATTCACCGGGGTTGTTAGTGTCTTTCTGAGCCACATAAGATTTCAAAGGGCCACAATTTGCTTGGTCTCAATATTCCATTTAGACCTTCAGACATCCTCCCCACTGTTGCCTGAATATCCGAGGCCAGTCATGATTAATATGATGTGGGTTCTGTTTAGACCAAGGAAGTTCCCATACTTTTTATCTCTTAGAAGATAAAGTTGAGGGCATCCCTCAACAAAATTTACTAAGAGTGAATTTAAATTAGAAATTAAATTAAATTTCTATACTTCATCCCTTTAGGCCCTACAGGTACTTCTTCCTCTTTTCCTCTCAGAGCTTTCTTAATCACTGTGATTTCTTAAACTCTTACATTGTAGTATGGTGCTAATAAATTGTAATAACTATTTCGATAAAAAATATTTCCAATTTCTAAAGGCTGATTTTATATACTAATAAATCCCAACATTTAACACCAGGGTTTTCATTAGCAAAAGAATATTAAAATTATAAGGGAACATTACAAAATTATTATAATATTGACACCCACCTGGTCGAGCCTCTAAGTGACAATAGCTATTCAATTTGTAACTAAATAAATAAGCTTATTGAATTCTTTATCAGTGCAATGTTGGTTACCCAATACATATTTCTGTTATCTCTGGTTGTTTATATTTTTAAGTTATTCAAAACAAGCCCTGCTTATCAGTAAGCCTCATCCAATGGGCATCTCCCCTTTTACTCTCTCTGCTCTAGGCTCTGAAGACTCGTTAGTTCCCAAGACGCATCATACTCTTCCATCTTACCTCCTGATACTTTTCTGTGGTATTCCCTCTATCTGGTCTCTTTCCCTATCCATTGCCAGAGACTACCTCTACCTCCGTTTCACCTGGCTATTCCAAAGGTCTCAGCTATATATTATCTGCCCCACTCCATCCATTCTCCTTCAAGAAGTTAGATTTCTCTGTTACTTGCTCTCATAGCACCTAATAAGAACTTCTTCACAGCACAGTACATACTTTTTATATATAATATTTAATAATTTACCCCTATTAAATATAAGGTCCATGAAAGCAAGGAACCAACAGTTTGATTCACCAATACAGAAGTATTTGATGTATGGCATTTTAATTACGCTATTAAATCCTGACATAGTTTCTCCCTATATTAAAAAACCTAAAAGCCATGCTTAGTTCTAGCTTTTGCTTATTAAACACTGTTTAATGTAGTTGTTCAGTTTGAATGTTTATTCGATTTACGAAGTAGGATTTCATTTCCCTAAGAAAATGATGCAAAATTGTTAATATTTTTTAAAAGTTTGGATGTAATGATCATGTTCAATCATAAAAATGTAAGTAATTTATAATTTTTACAAGAGTTATGCCTGGAACATGCTTGAAAATTATCTTCCAGGAAATATGCGGTGTGACAAACTGGAAAAAAATGGGCACTGTCTCAGGAAACCTAAGACCAGGAGAGACAGAACGCCACCTTTAAAAGAAATTACAATCAACTACATGTTCTGTCCCGTTTTTACCAGGACATATAATCACTGAGCAATAAACAGAGATTCTTAAATAAATATATATCACCCTGCATAGGAGCAGGCATGGTATGGATGAGAGAATTAAACAGAGAAAGAATTTATTTCTATTCATCAGAACACATACTGCAAAACATTAAAAACTTTGGGTTATACATTTTTGTAAATTACAAATAAAGAAAATTATGCTATAGGTGATCAATAATGAAAGATACAGTATTACCTAATATTCCCATATCTGTCCATACTGAAAGAACCATGCTTGACCACCATCTTGAAAGGTGGCTGGTGTTAGCAAGGCTTCCAACCATCATATGAACAGGGCCTTTAACAAAGCAATCCAGTTTCTCCAGTGTGTCACTAATGGGATTGAAACAAAAAGGTGATTCTGGCTACACTGAAAAGCATCACGTAGCAAGGGATTATTATTATTAATGACAAAAATTTCTTGTGCACCTATATGTCAGCATGATAGTGGATGTTTTACATACATCATCTCATTTATTCCTCACAAATACCTTGAAATGCAGAAAAGTATTCCCATTTAACAGACAATAAATAAGTTCAAAGAGATGAAAAATTTGCCCAATGACATAAAACTGCTAGGTAAGAAAGCTGGAAATTAATTGTAAAATTCTTTGCTTTATAACCTCTGTGGTAAAGTAAGGTGTTCATGAGGGATAATACTCAAATTGCAAATTTAACAAACATGGATCCTCTTTCCTGGCACCCTATCTTCTAAAATGGAAAATTATGTTCTCTTACAAATATATGCCTAGCAGCTCAATGAAGGAAGTCCAGGAGGCTCAATCACTTAGTAGTCCTACCAACCTTGGCATATAATTCAAATCTATGCCTTGGCAAAATGACTAGTTTACTACACAGCATAGGTCTTCAGATAACTAACAAAACGTTCAATCTAAATATGCCAAGAGTGTACTGTTGATAATAAGCAATACTTACATTTTATTGCAAGGAAAAAAGTAGAAATAATTTTATGTTTCAGGAAACACGCATAAGTAATTATGGTTACTACTAGGGACCCAGATTTTCTGTTTAAGAGAAAAGAGATTCAACTATAATATTAAATAGTTTTTTAGCACAATACCACCTAACTGTAATACAATAAAGTTAGTACACTGAATGAAGCTAAATGTAAGAATGATAGAGGGAGGAGGGCTGGGGGCACAAATGAAATCAGAAGGAAAGACAGATGATAAAGACTAAGATGGTACAATCTAGGAATGCCTAGAGTATACGTTAGCGACTAAACATACAAATTAAAAAATGTTTTTGCGTGAGGAAGAACAAAGGAATGTCAATATTGCAGGGTGCAGAAAATAGATGGTAATTCATATTTTAAAACTTTAACTTATGTGTGAGACTAAAGCAAAAAATCTTTATTTGGTACAAAATTTATATTTTGACTAGAGCATTTCCAAATATAACTTATGTGGACAGTTTCATTGAACACCTTAAGTACATGGAACCTTGAACAGGGCATGAGATTTTGTAGATTTGTCCAGAGTGATGCCCCGATAAATCCCAAAGTAGTTTGAACAGTGAATAAAAAAGTATTTGCAAAGTCCCCTTGGGGGAATGGTGAGAAAGGGGGAATATTTCAACTTCCCCATGTGGAGAATTCCTGATATTCTCACAAGCAACGGGGACAACCAAAGCAATAGGCTGAGCCCTCAATCTTCGGGTCTGTTCATATGAAAGTTATCCCCACAAAGGATACGCCAAGCCTACTGAAAATTAGGCCTAAGAGTCACCCCCAGAGAACTTCTTTTGTTGCTCAGATGTGGCCTCTCTCTCTCAGCCAACACAACAAGCAAACTCACTGCCCTCCCCGTCTCTACATGGAACATTGCTCCCAGAGGTGTAAACCTTTCTGGCAATGTCGGACAGAAATCCTAGAATGAGCTGGGACTCAGCATCAAGGGACTGAGAAAACCTTCTAGACCAAAAGGGGGAAGAGAGAAATGAGACAAAATAAAGTGTCAATGGCTGAGAGATTTCAAACAGAGTCAAGACGTTCTCCTGGAGGTTATTCTTACGCATTATATAGATATCACCTTTTTAATAAAAGTATATTGGAGAGGCTGGAGGGAAGTGCCTGAAAATGTAGAGCTGTGTTCCAGTAGCCATGTTTCTTGAAGATGATTGTATGATATAGCTTTTGCAATGTGACTGTGTGATAGTGAAAACCTTGTGTCTGATGCTTCTTTTATCTACCTTATGGACAGGTGAGTAAAACATATGGATTAAAAATAAATAATAGGGGGAACAAATGTTAAAATAAATTTAGTAGAATTGAAATGCTAATGATCAATGAAAGGGAGTGGTAAGGGGTATAGAAAAAAAATAGGGGAAACACAGGCTAAAATATATTGGGTAGATGGAAATACTGGAAGTCAATAAGAGGTAGGGGTTAGGGGTATGGTATGTATGAATTTTTTTCTTTTTTCTTTTTATTTCTTTCTCTGAATTGATGCAAATATTCTAAGAAATGATCATGGTGATGAATATACAACTATGCGAAGATACTGTGTTATTGGTAATATGCCAAAAATGGAATGATCATATGGTAAGAAAGTTCGTGTTTATATGTTGTTATATCAAAAAAAATTTTAAAAAAAACCCTGTAATGTTAAATTTGAATTGGAAATATTAATGTCAAATGATGATTTCTTTTCAATATATTGTATTTCCAAGATCTGTCAATTAACATAAACTAGAAACACTGACACCAAAGTAGCAATGAGTACCCCAAGGACCTATGTTATACTTCTCTTTTTTTTTTCTTTCTTTCTTTTTTTTACATGGGCAGGCACTGGGAATCGAACCCAGGTCCTCTGGCATGGCAGGCAAGCATTCTTGCCTGCTGAGCCACCATGGCCCCTAAGTTATACTTTTGAAATAGCATACTTGAACAAAATATACCAGAGTTTCTAGAGAAGTGGCTGATTCTGGGTCTAGGAAAAGGAATAAAAAAGTGAACCTTGGAAATCTTAACCCAAAATGCAAGGAGTATCAAAAAATGATGGGTTCATGTCAAAAAGATAAAAGAACATGCTTAAAGATCTACTAACAAGATTTTGGACAACTTGAGCACCAAAATGAAAAGTATATTTGACTAAAACTCACTGAATATGTGAAAATTCATGAGTTTAAGATAATAAAATGGAAGTCCTACCCAATTGGGAAAGAAAAAAAAAAAAATCTCTCATTGGCTACCACTGACCATGACCACTCTTGACTGAAAATTAGTACCTAAAAAAAACAGAAGTATTTATCCTGTCTTTTCAGTAGGAATTGCAGTATGGATTAATCAAATAGCCTCAGATGATAAGGCACTGTTCCTCTTCACAGGAGAATATCAGTTTATGAAAGTAAAAGAAGATTCAATATGAAAAATCATTACCTTACAACTCCTAACTAAATAATTTATTCAAACAAGGATTGTCAATGTACGCTAAAATCATTAGATGAAGGACTAATGGGGAATTAGAGACTCACTTGCCAAAATTATATCACAGATAACTTATTAGTTGCAAAGAGTAAAAAGTTAACTTTTTCATGGAGAAGTCCAACTGCCATATTCTTCAGCAATGTTGCATCACTATTAAAGAAGACATAATCAGACAGCAAATGCTTCCTGATATGATGCATACCCCAAAATACTAAACCTTAATCTAATAAAGGCTTTATATCTAATTTTTAATCTGTAAGAAATAGAGGAATATAGAATCAAATAATTAAAACTACAAAGAGGAAATAATCAGATAAATCCAGAATGTGGGACATTCTACAAGATAACTGGACCAGACAACAATGTTCTGTCATGGAAAGGAAGAAGGGGGAGGGAACCATCCTAGATTAAGAGAGATTTAAGAAGCATGATAAGTAAATGCCATCCATGTATGGAATCTGTCTCAGTTCATAAATTAACATCTTTAACAGATACTATATTTTCAGTATTTCCTCAAATGCAAATATCCAAGAAAACTAAACCAGAATGAAAAGAAGAAAACTTGTACTAGCTTTTCAACCCTTAGAAGTTAACATTTCATTGTACTCTACTCACCTCCACTTAGCAGCTTCATTACTAGCCATAGCTCATCTTTTACCACAAAAGACGTGTAATAAGACACAATATTAGGATGATGGCACTGACTCATGGCTTGAATTTCTTTCTACAAAAAAAAAAGAGAGAAAACATAATTCATTATATGCAAGTCTAAAACAAACACAAGTTAGCAAATTCAGATTTGGGAATCCCAATACTATGTTACAACCTTACGGGGATCTCCATGGCCGTAACCTCTTTTAAGAATGGTTAAACCAAAAACAAAAACAAAAACAAAAATCACTCGGTTTCTCTCAGTCTGACTCTGATCCTTCTGCTCATGATATTAATAATCTCTGAACCCAGAAATATGCACTCTTTATCACACCCTGGCACAGCACCATATGAGGCCTCTACTGGGATACATATTTTACTTGAAGGTAGCCCTGAAAGCCATCTTGGGAAATCTGGTTTTACTATTAAAAACAGCAGATATTTTGTTGTTTTGTTTTTGCAAAATATTAGTTCATTCATTTCTGTGAGATGATTAACAATTCTCACAACAAAGAGAAACATATTGAAACAGGGACTAAAATCATTTAAAAAGGATCATAAACTAAATTCAGACTAGAAACCTAAATCATTTTTCTCACTTTATAAACTTAAATTAAATTTGGTGTGATCAAATGTCTTATAAGGCCCTGTGTGATCAAGGCCCTGCTTACTTCTCTGTTCTCATTCTTACCCCCTCCACTAACCCCACTCAAACATACCCCAATCCCATGATACAGCCATAGTAAACTTCAAATGAGCTATGGCTTTCTCTACCCCTGGACATTTTCTTCTATTGTTCCTTCTGCCTCAAATTCACTTCCCCTATCATCTCTGCCTAACTCCTATTCTTCCTTCTGATAACAGCCTAAATATAATTTCCTTCCAGCTCTCCAAAATTAGTTAGGTGTCCTTTCTCTTGTCTTCCCGGCACCCTGTGTATCTCCTCCCACCACAGCACATCAGGTATTCAAGAATCCATTGTGTGCTTATTTGTCTTTCCCCAATAGACTGACAGCTCCATGAAGGCAGTTACTTAAAAGTGAATTTCTAATCATTGTAGAACTCAGCATAGTACACCATAATTGTCTATTTACTTCTGTACCACCCACAAAATTGTAAGCTCAATGAGAGCTAAAACTGCATTCGTGGCACTCACTATGCCCGGCACACAGTATACCTTCAAAAGATATTTACTGGATGAATGATATCTTACAGCATTTTTACAGCTTTTTATTTATTCATATATATACTGGTCCTACAATAGCCCCTGGTAAATGTATTTGTTCAATAAAATTAATTGTGTGAAAGTTTTCCACAACTCCTGAATCATAAAAAGTACATA
>PVIY010011694.1:23455-64574 GCA_004026745.1 Myrmecophaga tridactyla
ATGAATTATTGAATATTATTTCATTAATATTCAACAATAAATAAATAAATAATAAGACAGACTTTTAAATAAGACATATATTCTCTACTTGAATGTAAATTCTTTTATGGCAAGGACCTTATCATATGTATCTTTGTAGCCTCCAAAGTTAACAGCACAGTCTTCTGTACTAAAAGCTAAGTAATACGAAGGAAAAGGAAGAAGGAACTAAAATAAGCACCCACCTATTGACATATTTATACAGGATTAGAACTAATAAGAGATGTACACATAAGAGGAAATATACAGAACAACATATATGTGGCAAATGAGTAATAAAATATTAAATCAAAGAAGAGTTGTGGTCAAATCATGGAAGGCCTTAACATGAAGGGTTATTTGAGCATTAATTTGAAAGGGGGCACAACAAAGGTTTTCTAATAGGAGACTGAGATACCAGAGTATCATAAAATTCAAAGATGAGAAGGGCCTTAAATATTTTTTCTTTCTTTGTATTCCTTTTCTTTCCTACTCTTACATTTAAAGGAGAGGGAAACAAAAAAATAAAATAACATAAAATAACAAAATAAATGAAATTTAAAAAGAAATATATAAATAAATAAAGGAGGAGAGGGACTTTTGCCTTAACTCCCCCTAAAGTTATCCTTTTTACCTTTCTTTCAATAAGAAAACAGATAAATGCTTTGCAAGAGTGGTATATACATTCTGACGTAAATTTCCAAGCAGCCTCCTTAATATCTTAAAGTGAATTCCATCCCTACTAATGAAACTGCTTTCTTAAAGGTTCTCTACACTCTGCTAATGCCAGATCTTTGGTGTAAACCTTTCAGTTCTTCACCTAAAGCTTTCTGAAGCATTTTTTTCCTCTTCCTTTTTTTTTGTTTTTTTTTAGGTGCATGGTTTGGAATTGAACCCAGGTCTCCCACATGGAAGGTAAATATTCTACTGCTGAACCACTCTGAGGCATTTTTTAATGGAGACTTCACTCTTTCATGAAACTCACCTTGATTTGCACCAGTTACTCCCTAGTTTTTTAACTACCTTAAAGTAGGCATTTTTCCTCTACTTCGAATCTACTCACTCATCTACTCATTCACACAAGGGTGAAAAAACCAAAGCTCTGTTTTCATGGAGTGCTCATTCTAGTACTAACAATTTTCCCCTTCCTTTCCATTATCACTGCCACTGCCTAAAAAGGGTCACAATACTGCTCTATATAGCCCTGTATATGTCACAGTATGGGTTGCAGCCATTAATGGACTTATTATTAAATAAATTTAGTGAAGCATATCTAAAACTTAAAAATAGATCCCTACCTCACATCATATACAAAAATTAACTCAACATAGATCAATGACCTAAATATCAAAGTGAACACCATGAAATTCTTAGATGAATCAGGGATTAAAAACTTGATTTAAAAACCAACTCATTTCCTTTGATAAGCCGTTACCACATAGTTAAAACGATTCTGAGGGTCAGTACATAAAAGTACAAGACAATTCCTCTTGAAAAGATGTCAATGCCACAGAACGTCTCTTCTAGCTACTGATACTTTCCTTCTTTCTCTCCCTACCCCTTGAGAAGCCAATTCAGCCTAGGGGTTCCTCTCTCATCTTGCATCAACAATAAGAATGCAAACTGATACCATATTTCCAAGACCCAAAAGCCTTTGAAAAGAATATTCCATGTAACCCAGGAAGCATATTACTTTAAGGAAACTGAGAAGTAAGGAAAGCATCATTTCAACAGTTTAAAAAAAAAAAAAGAGGAAAGAAAGTAATTATCCAATACTACAGTATAGGTTAAATAAATCATGGTCTACCTACTATTTAACAGAATACTGCACATACATTGAAAATGAAAAAAAAAGAAAATATTGATCCACATTTACATGCAAAGATTTTGTCTGATAAATTATTCAATAAAAAAGTAAATGATTGCTGTAAAATACAAATACATTTAAATTAGTCTGAAAGACTGGCAAATGCTAACTTCAGAGTGACAGGATTATAACCAATTTTTTCTTCCTAATTATCAAGATTATATAGGAGTATATCTCTATGTAAGATATATGAAATATGCATACCAGGAGTTCATCCATGCTAGTTTGACATTTCTCAAGGTTAATCCGTTTGATTGCCACTTTCTCCTTCTTAGGGGCACAATATGCTGCTTGGACCACAGCCGTTGCTCCACTCCCTAAAAATAAATAATGCATGAGTAAGTAATAAGATAGATTTTTAAAATATGACATTTCTAAGCACAGCACAACAATTACTTGTAGAACAGATTTCAGACTTGGGTATGGGTTAATATTTCACAATTTTAGGTTTTTACTTTTAGCTGCTCTAAGATACTGGAGACTAAAAGAAATATCAATAAAATGATTCAGCAACCATACTTGTTTGTTTAACCCTACCTCTCTGTTTAACTCCACCATCACCTTTGATCTTTCTCCCACTCTATAGGAGTATTTGAACTATGCTCATTTTAACTTTTCATGTCAGAATGGCTGTAAACAATAAGGGATAGAGAGATGGAACTAGCTGATGTTCTGGAAAGGGTGGCCCCTCTAGGTTTCAAGACTTTATCTGGTTATGGACCATTTCTTTTAAAACTAAAAATACAATATCATAGAGCAACTGAGGTCATTTATTCCAGAAAAATGAAAATGTATATTTACAAAGAAATTTATACATGAATGTTCACCACAGATTTATTTTATTCAAAAACTGCAAATTACCCAAACATCTTTTAACAGACAAAAGATTAAACATACTACAATATATCCATATAATGTGGAATACTTTTCAGCAATAAAATGGAACAAATTACTGATACACCCAGTAACTTCAATGACCCTCAAGGGCATTATGCTAAATGGGAAAAGCCAATCTCCAAAAGTTAGGTACTTTATGATTTCATTTACATAGTATTTAAAATAACAAAATTAAAGACATGGAAAACAGATTTGTGATTACCAGGGCTTAGGGAACTGGGTTAGGGGTTACTACAGAGGGATGGCCCGTGGAAACCTTGTGGTAAGATACAAGCTCTGTATCTTGAGTCTGGTAGTAGTTACATGTAGTTACATATGTGATAAAACTGCACAGAATTATACATACACATACACACACACACACACACACACACACAAATAGTACATGTACAATTGGTAAAATCTGAGTAGGCTCTGTGTATTGTAAAAAAACACAATTTTTGCCTCAATCCATCCTCTACCATTAATTAAATAATCAAGACCTTAGCACAATGTCACTCCTCAGCTCACTGAGCCACAGCAGCTACATGACACTTGGTAAGTGAACAAGTTACTTCACTTCCCATACCCCAGATATAATTTATTTTATCCCCACCTCCATGGTAAGCCGTTCACCTCCTGCTTCCTATATATGAATTCATACTTTTCCATTTTCTTCAAAGCCCAGTTCAAAACTCACCTAACTTTAGGAAGCTCCATGGGAAACAGATTAAAACATCAATTCCAGTTATTAGCAGAGTAAGTCTCCATTTCCTGACTATAGCCTGGGACACAGCAATGCTCAATAGTCACTATTGTCATTTACCCATTATCTTATTGTTAGACACTTAAACTGCTATAAGTCATTTCCATGTCTCTTCAAGTACTTGTCCCAGAATAGGTGTTTTATGCTTCTGAAGTGCTTTACCAAAATGCACAGGGACAAAGATGGCAGACCGGAGTGGAGTGCATTCACTCCTGCTCCTTGAAACATGATAGAAGATGGGGAGAAAATGTCTAGGACTGCAGGTCCTGGTGTGTGAGTAGTTTAGGAGGGTCTTCAGACCCTCCTTGGCTCCAGCCTGCAAAGCTGCTGGTTGGGGAAGCCTCCCAATGTGGCGGCGGTGGGCAGCGACTGCAGGGAGCCTGGAGGCCAGTGACTGTCTACTGCAGGGTGGACCTTGGGGTAGGGGAAGTGATCACCCCATCCGATATGGGAAAAGCCAACCCAGACTTGCAGTATCTGGTGGGCCCACAAGTGCT
Organism: Myrmecophaga tridactyla; assembly: GCA_004026745.1. NCBI lineage: Eukaryota > Metazoa > Chordata > Mammalia > Pilosa > Myrmecophagidae > Myrmecophaga > Myrmecophaga tridactyla. The sequence goes on from PVIY010011694.1 coordinate 27,480, forward strand.
GCTGATCAGCTGATTCCCCATCCGCTGGTCGGCTCCACAGTTCCCGGGGAAAGACTTGCCAGCCAGATGCCCCTGGCAGAACAGGCTGCCTTCTGGAGCAGCCCCCCTGCTGAGCACACAGATCTAGAGTCATTCTGGCCATGAGAGGCAGCTGAGGGAGGAGGAGACTCAAGTGCGCCATCTGTGGCCAGATGCGGTAAGTGCAGGTTGGCTGCACCAGACAGGGAGGGGAAAGCCTGAGGGAGGAGGAGCTTCACAATCGCCACCTGCTGGGGAGCAAGTGCAGGCAAGCTAGCTTCCTATCTGCCTAGGTCTTCATTTTTTTAATTTCATTTTTAAATTTTTTTTCCTTCTTAATATTCCTTCATTTCTCTCCTTAATATTCCTTCTTTATTTCCCTCCTTTTAAAACATATTCTTTCTATACATTTTTATTAATAATTGTCCTCATTATTTTTCTTAGTTTTTATATTTTATTATATTTTACTCATTTCCTATATTTTATTTCACATAGTATTTCTTATTATTCCATTTCACTTATTTTTATTATTACTATTATTATTTTTCCCTTAAATTTTCTCTCCCTCTGGTGCGCTCCAGCCTGACATCACTCCCAGTATGTCCTGGGGTGTCTCCTTTTCATTCTGGTGTCTACAACTGTCAAGGTGTATTTTGTTGTGGTTCTTGTCTTTGTGTTTCATATTTTTATTATATTATTATTTTACTTTATTATTATTATCTTTTTTCTTTTCTTGCACTTTTTTGTGTGTGTGTGCGCATAGGTGAGGAGTCCACCTTGGGTCTCCTGTATGGTAGTCAGTCATTCTGCCAATGGAGCACCCATGCACTCTGGCCTATCTTACAAGAGGAGTATACAATTCAACTTAAGTGAATTGTATTAAGTTGAATTGTATACCCTACATGAGATCTGGACCTTGATTTAGCAGAGAATAACCAACAAAGTGCAAAAGGAAACATTCAGCAAAAACTAAGTAAATACAAAACTTTAGAAGAGTGAAGGAAACCGACTTGCACAATAACCATATCAAGATAATCAAACGCCCCAAACACAAAAGAAAATCACAAAACACATGAAGATCCCAGCAGAAATGTCCCAACCAAAGAGCCAAATCAAAATCCAGAGGCAGCACAGAATATGGAACAACTACTCAAGGATATTTATAAAGAAATAAAGGATATCAGGAAGACACTAGAAGATTATAAAGAATTCAGGAGGTTAAACAGAAACCAGATCTCACAGAAATGAAAGATTCAACAGGCCAAATAAAAAATAGACTGGAGACACATGATAGCAGATTCAAAGAAGCAGAAGGAAGAATAACTGAGCTAGAACACAGAACAACAGAACTAGAGTGCAAAAAAGAACAAATGGCAACAAAGATGGAAAAAATGCAACTCGATCTTAGGAAAATGATGGACAACAAGAGGTGGGAAAATATAAGAATTACTGGTGTCCCAGAAGGAGAAGAGAAGAGTAAAGGGTTGGGAAGACATAATTGGATAAAACTTTCCAACCCTTATAAAAGATGTGAATATGCACGTCAAACAGGCCCAGCAAACTCCAAATAAAATAAATCCAAACAAGCCCGCTCCAAGACACATATTAATCAGGGTGTCACATGCTAAAGAGAAACAGAGGTCTTGAAAGCAGTACGAGAAAAGCAATTTACTACATACAAAGGAAAACACATAAGACTGACGTCAGACTACTCAACAGGCACCATGGAAGCAAGAAGGCAGTGGTACGATAATTTTAAGATCCTAAATGATAAAGGCTTTCATCCAAGAAATTCTTTATCCAGCCAAGTTTTCCTTCAAAATTGAGGGAGAAGATTAAAATCTTCGAAGATAAAGAAAGAATTGCAAGAACTAGTCAACAAGACACAAGCTCTACTAGAAATACTAAAGGGAGCCCTGTTAGCTGATAAAAAAAAGACAGGAGAGGGAGGTCTGGAGGAGGGCACAAAATTGAAGAATATGAGTAAAGGCAATTTAAAGGAAAAGAGAGAGAGAAGGAAAATAATAGATCTGACAAAAAGGATAAGATGGTAGAATCAAGAGCTGCTTTTACAGTAATTACTTTGAACATTAATGGACTAAGCTCACCAGTTAAAAGATACAGACTGAAAATAAAAAAGTATTTGCAAAGTCCCCTTCAGGGAAAGGTGAGAAAGGGGGGAAATTCAACTTCCCCAAGTTGAATTCTTGATATTCTCACAAGCAGTGGGGACAACCAAAGCAACAGGCTGAGTCCCCAATTTTGGGGTTTGTTCATATGAAACTTAACCCACAAAGGATAGGTCAAGACTACTTAAAATTAGACCTAAGAGTCACCCCCAAGAGAACCTCTTTTGTTGCTGAGATGTGGCCTCTCTCTCCAGCCAACACAACGAGCAAACTCACTGCCCTCCCCCTGTCTACGTGGGACATGACTCCCAGGGATGTGGACCTTCCTGGCAATGTGGGACAGAAATCCTAGAATGAGCTGAGACTCAGCATCAAGGGATTGAGAAAAACCCTAGAATGAGCTGAGACCCAGCATCAAAGGATTGAGAAAACCCTCTCAACCAAAAGGGGGAAGACTGAAATGAGACAAAGTGTCAATGGCTGAGATTCCAAACAGAGTTGAGAGGTTATCCTGGAGGTTATTCTTACACATTAAGTAGATATCACCTTGTTATCCAAGAGGTAATGGAGAGACTGGAGAATGTAAATGTAGAGCTGAAAATGTAGAGCTGTGTTCCAGTAGCCATGTTTCTTGATGATGATTGTATAATGAGATAATATTCACAATGTGACTGTGTGATTATGAAAACCTTGTGTCTGACACTCCTTTTACCTACCTTGTCAACAGAGGAGTAGAACATATGGAATAAAAATAAATAACAGGGGAAATAAATGTTAAAATAAATTTAGATTGAAATGCTAGTGATCAATGAAAGGGAGGGGTAAGGGATATGGTATGTATAATTTTTTTTTCTGTTTTCATTTTTTCTGTTGTCTTTTTATTTCTTTTTCTGAATGGATGCAAATGTACTAAGAAATGATCATGATGATGAATATGAAACTATGTGATGATATTGTGAATTACTGATTATATACGTAGAATGGAATGATCGTATATTAAGAATGTTTGTGTTTAATTTTTTAAAAATTAATTTAAAAAATTAAAAAAACAACCACATATTGGATAAAGGCTTGATACCCTGTGTACATAAAGAAATTATACAGCTCACCAACAAAAGAACAAGCAACCCAATTATAAAATGGGCAGAAAAAATGAATAGGCACTTTTCTGAAGGGCAAATACAGATGGCTAAAATGCAAATGAAGAGTTGTTCATCTTCATTAGCTATATGGTAAATGCAAATTAAGACAATAATGAGATATCACCTCACACCTGTAAGAATGGCTGCTATTAAACAAACAGGAAACTATAAATGCTGGAGACGATGCAGAGAAATTGGAACACTTATTCATTGTCGGTGGGAATGTAAAATGGTTTCGCCGCTGTGGAAATCAGTGTGGCAATTCCTCAGAAAATTCGATGCTGAGTTGCCTTATAACCTGGGAATACCAATACTTGGTATATACCAAGAAGAGTTGAGGGCAGTGACACAACATTTGTATACTGATATTCATAGAGGCACTATTCACAACTGCAAAGAGATGGAAACAATCTAGGTGCCCATCAACAGACGAGTGGATAAACAAAATGTGGTATATACATACTATGGAATATTATGTAGCATTTAGACAATGATGTCCCAAAACATATGACAAGTGGATGAACCTTGAGGATATAATGCTGAGTGAAATAAGTCAGACACAAAAAGACAGATACTGTATGATTCCATTATTATGACTCTGATAAAGCCATCAGTGTTTCAGAGCAGCTAGAAGGAGTTGAGGGCATGGTAGCCAATGACAAACTCTGGGAACTGTTCTGTAGTTGCTTGCTGAAGTGTGCTTTGAAAAGTATTGCCTTACTCTGGGAACTGTTCTGTAGTTGCTTGCTGAAGTGTGCTTTGAAAAGTATTGCCTTTTTTCTTTCTTTGTGTATATATATATATATATTGTATTTTACAACTAAAAAATGGTTAAAAAAAGAACTATAGACAGTTATAGCAATATAAAAAAAATAAATTCCTGAAATCAAAAATTTGAAATTATTTAGTGACATAACTCACTACTAGAGCAAAGTTTATATTTGTATTAACTTTTTACCTGATATTTTGAGAACACATACAGTTTTGATAGTTAATCAAATGATATTTAAGATACTGTTTAATATTTAGAATTCAAGTAACTCGTATCAGTATTTATAGATTTTTTTCCTTCCTTGCTTTAATTTTAAATTGGATTATGAGATACTGTAGAAACAGGCTTTACAATGATTACTTAGATTTTTTTTTATTATGCCTATGGATAAGCTTAGATTTTTTTTAAGTGGTTAAAATTTTCATATGTTAATTGTAAAAATATTTGTATTTAAATAAATAAATAAAACAAAAATATTTGTATCTTCATATTTTCCTGAAATAAGGAAAATATTTAGTAACATAGGTCATTACTACAGCAATGCAGAACTCTCATTATCTTGAGAACATGCACAGTTTTGACAGGTGATCAAATGGTATCTAAGTTAGTGTTTAATACTTAGAATTTTAGAACTTTGCTATCTGAATATGCATTTTTTCCTTGTTGCCTTAATTTGAAATTGGTTTATAAAACTTACTGCGCAAATACAGGCTCTACAATGATTCTATGGATACTTTATTTAAATATGCCTACGGTTAAAAGATATCCACTGTTGGTGGTTCTAAGTGATTGTTTTCTTAAAACAAAATACACGGGCAAATTTTCTCCCCCAATTCTCCATATAATTAATTAAAATACTAGTTTTTCCAGCATTTTAATTTGTTATGACAATAAGCTAAATGTTCTCCTGTAAAAGTTAGCCTTGGCTAGAGATGAATTGTAAACACTAAAAAGGAAAAATTTGCAATTATTAAATTCTTTGCCCCTTCCTCTTCATTTTCTCATCCTCTTCCTAAATAAAGTGATTTCATCAAATGTTGGTAAAGGAGGATACAAGGGAGAAAATGCTGTATGTACAGCCACATTAATTACATTAAAAGAAAGAAGCTTTGAAGAAAATGGAACAATGAAAGGCACTGCACAGAAGTGCAGATGAGGACCATCTGGTGATAAACCAGTTTCCATACAGGAGAGAGAGCTTATTAGAATGAACATGCCATATTAATCAATGCATATCTGCTCACCATTTTGTAAGTCACCCCCTATGTAAAATGGAAGCGTCTTCTTTACATTCCCTCCTCAGAGCTCCTTACCACTTTTGGTTTGATGCTGCCCCATTCACAAATCATTTGTTGCCCAAATAAACTTCAACAAAAAACAAAAACAAAAAGCAGCTTTGAACAGAATGCTTCACATCAAATGCAACATGTTTTCAATATCCTGAGGGAAATGCTACACAGACTCACCCATAAAAAGCACTCACTTTAGGGAATGACATTTTTACTTTAATAAGCTCCTATATCAGCCTGTGAAGCAAGCTAATTACATACTCTAAAAGAAATATATGACAGTTTATCATCTGGGCTTTAAAACTTAAATTACTAAGTGAAAAGCAAAGCACAAAACACAATATAAAAGGAGAGATATGTATCTAAGTTTTCGGAAGGGATTCAAAGGGAACATTAAGAGTAATTAACAGGGAGTGGAAAGGAATTATCTTGTAGCCAGCATAAGGCAAAATTAAAAAAATAGTATTCTGTCCTCAGAGGTCACTGTAGAGAAGTATGATTAGATAGGATATGATAAAAAAGACAGAAAATAACAAACATTGGACAGGATATGGAGAAACTGGAGAATGTCTGCTAATAGATACGGGATTTTTTTCTGGGGTAATCAAAATGTTCTGGAATTAGACAGTGATGACGGTGGCACAATTCTGTGAGTATACTGAATTGTAAAGCTTAAAAAAGGGATTTTATGATGTGTGAATTATATCTTAATAAAGCTGTTATTTAAAAAAATCCCTTCCAGTGTGCCATCAAATTTTGAATACTGGGGGTGCAATGGTAGTTCAGTGGTAGAATTCCCTCACCTGCCATGTAGGAAGCAGACCCGGGTTTGATTCCCAGCAGTGCATTTCCGGCCCAACCACCCCCGCAAAAAATTTTGACTACTAATACACCATTTACATATATAACTATATAACTGAGCAGAATTTGTGTTTACCTTTAAATCTGAAGATCCTTGACTAACGCCACACACATACAACCACACAAACATAAATAAACCCAAATTACTACTAAGCAAAGTCACAACTGCACAAAACCCATATAATGCAAAATTCAAAGAAAATCTAACACTTAAGAACACATTTACTGGGCGGCTGCCGTGGCTCAGCAGGCAGAGCTCCGACCTGCCGTGCTGGAGGTCTGGAGTTCGATCCCTGGTGCCTCCTGCCCATATGCAAATTAAAAAAAAAAAAGAACACATTTACCTCAATGCATCATCCAAAAGTATACTTGAACTATTTTGACAAGAATGCTCACAAACTGCTTGATAAAAATTATCTAAAAGGCTAAGATTTTTTAGCTTGCAGTCTGTCTGCTTCTTGGCTGAACTCTATTCTGCCATGAGTATGGAACAGTTAAGCAAAACAGTTATGCGTCCCATAGCATCCCTTCCTCTCCTAATTCATCCTGCACTGAAATGCCAACAACTCCCCTCATGCCTTCAGAGTGGCCACCGCCCCACTCAGGGAGATGACAGAACAGCAGAGGAGAAGAGAGCTAATCATGCAAATGACATAACTGTCTGGCTGAGAGGAGAGGTATTCTCAAGGCACAGAAGACTATCCTCCAATACTCTGCAAGAATCTCATAATGTATATGGAGAAGAGATAGAAATGAAAAAATATTGCATCTCTTCTTTAAAAGAGGTTCTTTAATGCAGTATTTTTCAAATTACAAGTCTATTTACTAGGTGTGCTGGTTTGAAATGATGTATGTACCCTAGAAAAGCCATGTTTTAATCAATCTTAATCCCATTTTGTAAAGGCAGCTGTTTCTTCTAATCCCTATTCAGTATTGCATGTTTGAAACTGTAATCAGATCATCTTCCTGGAGGTGTGACTTAATTAAGAATGGTTGTTGAACTGTATTAGCTGGAGGCGTGTCTCCACCCATTTGGGTGGGTCTTGATTAGTTTCTGAAGCCCTATAAAAGAGGAAACATTTTGGAGAATGAGAGCGATTCAGAGAGGGCAGAGCAGAACGACAGCCACGAGAAGCAGAGTCCACCAGCCAACAACCTTTGGAGACGAAGAAGGAAAATGTCTCCCAGGGAGCTTCATGAAACAGAAAGCCAAGAGAAGAAGCTAGTAGATGATGCTGTGTTCACCATGTGCCCTTCCAGATGGGAAAGGAACCCTGACCATGTTCACCATGTACCTTTCCAGATGAGAGAGAAACTCTGTGTTCGCTACGTGCCCTTCCACTTGAGAGAGAAACCATGAACTTCATCAGCCTTCTTGAACCAAGGTATCATTCCCTGGATGCCTTAGATTGGACATTTCTATAGACTTGTTTTAACTGGGACATTTTCTCAGCCTTAGAACTGTAAACTAGCAACTTATTAAATTCCCCTTTTAAAAGCCATTCCATTTCTGGTATATTGCATTCCGGCAGCTAGCAAACTAGAACACTGGGTTTCAATCATTTTTATTAAAAGTAAATAGCATGGAGTATAAAACACCAGCATGCATCATTACACAAAAAAGGTTTTTTTTGTAAAACTTTTACTTCAGTATAAATATGGAGACATGCGTAAAAGGGACTTCTAGGAAAAGTGTGAAAGCTACTTCCCTGGATTTCTATACTAAGCAAGGGTGGTTGGTCTGAGATTAAGAATAACAGAAAATTTAAATCATTTTCCAACAAACATCCTAATTGAGACTTTTCTCTATTTTACACTATTACACATCTTCAATGTACCACACTACCTATATCCCTACTGCTTCTACTCTTCTTCTGTTCTCTCCTAGTTAGGTTTTTAACTGAAATTTAAATGTATATTACACACATTTAATAATGGTGTGTAATATACATTTAATGGGTTAATGTACAAAAATATGAATGAGCCTTCTTCTGAAATTTCTGTCAAACTTGGCAAATTTTTACCTCTTCGGATAAGAAAGGAGCTGCCCAAAGGCAAGACAGAGACTAAGCAAAATTTCAGCCTCTTTCCACTTTCTTAGAACCATAAACTTAAAAGAAAAAGAAGGCAAAAATAGAAACTATTCCTCCTACAAAGAAATAAATTAATCAAATGAACCAAACCCTTATTTTCATCTAAATTTTGGCCAGCCATCACCATAACAGGCACATGTTCTAAAGATACTATTTGAAATTACTTTTTTAGAGTTTCGTATTCACTAAAGAGAAGAGCCCAGACTGTTCATTCAGCAAGATTAATGGCAATGTCATCAGAACCATAAAAAATACAAATTGTTTTCTAAATAAGGCCTTTTGTCAGAGTCATGTTGAAAATTAAGGTTCCTAGAATTGGAGAAACAGCTGTAAGAAAAGTCATCATCAAAAAAATCATGCTATTATCTCCATACAAAGATAAGACACATTTCCATATGCTTCGAGTAATTACTGAAGCATCCTGATGGTTTTGCAATGAATCATCCACTCCTATCTTTACTGGTGATCTCTTCCATCTCGATGATGGTAAATTCTTCCAGACGATACAGCTAAAAATGTTGAATCCTGTCTCTCCTTTCTTTTACATGTAACCTAACAGCACATTCTCTAACTTCAAAATGTGTTATATCCAGAATTTGACCACTTCTCACCATCTCCACTACCCTCTCCTTCTACCCATGCATACTTACAAAACTATTCTCCACATAGTAGTCCAGATTACTCTTAAAAGGGTATATTTAAAAATATATAAATCAGATCATATTACTCCTCTGCTCAAAAGTCTACAATGATTTTCAATCTTACCCAAAAAAAAAAGCCAAGTTCCTACAATGATTCACAAGACTTCACATGATGTAAACCATACATCCCTTGAACCACATCACTTTTCTGACTTTTTCAACTATCATTCTCTTTTTGTCTCACTCTGCTCTAGCCACCTTCACCTTCTACCATTCCTTAAGCACATCAGTATGATTTTACTTTTATGCTCTTGCTGTTCCCTTAGAATAAATTTCTTGCAGTTAACCACATCATTCACTTCTTCACCTCCTTCAACTCTTTCTTCAAATGTCACTTTCTCAGTGAGGCTTTACCTGACCTATTTAAAAGTATACTCCCCACCTCCATCCCTGGCAGTCTCTAATCCCTTGCTTTGATTTATTTTTCTCCTTCATTATCATTAGAGTATGAACTTCATGAAGGCAGGGATTTTTGTCTGTTTGCTTCACTGCTGCTTCTCCAGCATCTAGAATGGTGTCTGTCACATAATAGCAATGCAATAAATATTAGCTGAATGGATTAATCAATCAAGTAATGGTATATATTTTCAAGAAAAAAAAAACCTGCCTGCTTGGAACAGAAAAAAATATTAAAGTAGCCCAGTCTTTATGGGTATTACCTCATTATTATCATCATAAACATTAACATTTATTGAGCACTTAACTCTGTATACCAAGTACTATGCTAACCACTTTCTTTACTTGCATTTCTTTTTTCATCTAATCCTCACAATAATCCCATGATTATTATCCTATCTTACAAATGAGTAAAGGTAAGATTTAGGACATTCAATTATCAAAAGACAGTGTAGAGCCTAGAAACCAGAACTCCAGTGAACACCATGCCCTTAACTAGTAGGTAAACTGCCTCTTCAGATTAAAGGTAACACTTTTTATTGATTACTATGTGTCAAGTTAAATCATTTACCTGCAATATTAACTAATTTAATCCACATATATTAAAAAAAAAAAAAAAAAACCTGGTGTGGACAGTGTGGGTCCTGGCCGAGCTGCTTCTCCTATTGTCCCCCCTCCCTTACACTCCTACTCTCCTCCCTCCCTCCTTTTCTCTCCCATGCTAATGGTTCAAGTCCAGAGCAACAGAACCCAGCACCAATCACCTGGCCAAGCTGACACTGAATCTAATGGGTTCTACACCTAACAGGTATAGTACAAGATCAACATCCCAAAATCAGTAGTGTTTCTACATGCTAGTAATGAATAACTGGAAGAAGAAATAAAAAAGAAAAATCCATTTATAAAAGCAACTAAAAGAATCAAATATCTAGGAATAAATCTAACCAAGGTTTAAAGGATGTATACACAGAAAACTCGAAAACATTGCTAAAATAAATCAAAGACAACCTATAAAAATGGAAGGATAGTACATGTTCATGGATTGAAAGACTAAACATTGTTAAAATATCAATTCTACCAAAAGCAATTTAATCATTTAACACAATCCTAATAAAAACTCCACCAGCCTTCTTTGCAGAAATGGAAATGCAATAAAATATATACGGAAAGATAAGGGGCCTGAATAGTGAAAGCCATCTTGAAAAAGAAGAACAAAGTTGGAAGACACACTTCCTGATCTTAAAACGTATTACAGCAATCAAAACAGCATGGTACTGGTACAAGGACAATCACACAGACCAATGGAATCAAATCCAGAGCCCAGAAATCAACCCTCACATTTATGGCCAAGTGATTTTGGACAAGGGGACAAAAATTACTCAGTTGGGAAAGAGTAGACCCTTCAACAAATGGTGCTTGGAAAACTGTATCTTTATTTGCAAAAGAAAGAAGGTGGACCCCTACCTCACACCACACCAAAAACAACTCAAAATGGAGCAAAGAACTAAATATAAGAGCCCAAACTAGAAAACCCACAGAAGAAAATATAGAAAAGCATCTTCAGGATTTTGTGTTAGAAATAGTTTCTTAGACTTTACACCCAAAGCACAAGCAACTAAGGAAAAATAGATAAATGGGACCTCCTCAAAATTTAAAACGTGTTTGCCTCAAATAATTTTATCATAAAAGTAAAACAACAATCTACACAATAGGATAAAATATTTGGAAACCACCTATCTGACAAGGGTTTAATATCTAGAATATATAAAGAAATCCTTCAACTCAACAACAAAAAATAAATAATCCAATTTAAAAATGGGCAAAATACTTGAACAGACATTTCTCTAAAGAGATACGAATGGCCAAAAATCACATGAAAAGATGTCCAACATCATTAGCTATTAGGAAAATGAAAATCAAAACCACAATGAGATACCATTTCACTCTCACTAGAATGGGTAAGAAATATATCAAGTTTTGGAGGATATGGAGAAACACATCATTTTCTTACCTAATTGCTTGTGAGAATGTAAAATGGAACAAACAATATGGAAGACATTTTGGCAGTTCCTCAGAATGTTAAGTACAGAATTACTATATGACCCAGCAATCCCACTTCTAGGTATTTATACCAAAAGAACTGAAAGCAGGAACTCAAACAGATCCTTGCACACCGATATTCACAACGGCAGTATTCACAATTGCCGAAAGACGGAAGCAACCCAAATGTCCATCAACCAATTAATGGATAAACAAAATATAGTACATACACACAATGGACTATTATTCAGCCATAAAAAAGCAATGAAGTTCAAATAAATGAGACGGGGACATGGACGAACCTTAAAGACATTATGTTGAGCAAAATAAGCCAGACACAAAAGGACAAAAGGTGTATGATCTTACTCATTTGAAATTATTAGAATAAGCAAACTCCTAGAGTCATGATCTAGAATACAGGTTACCAGGGAGTGGGGTCGGGATAGGGAATGGGAAGTTAAGGCTTAAAATGTACAAGGTTCCTACCTGGAATGATATAAATATTTTAGATGGTGGCAATGGCAGCAAAACATTGCAAATGTAATTAATAGCATTGAAATATGTATCTGAATGTGATTAAAATGGAACATATATACAATGTGACCAAATAAAAATTTACAATATATATATATCCATGGAACTACACTACAAAAATAAGGAAGCGAAAGTTGTACCATGGACTCCATTAATAGTACAACTGTAGAGACTGTAGCACAATAATGTAAGTACAGTGAATGAAGTTGAATGTAAGAACTGTAGAGGGAGGAGGGCTGGGGGCACATATGAAAACAGAAGGAAAGACAGACCATAAAGATTGAGATGGTATAATCTAGGAAAGCTTAGAGTGTACAATGATAGTGACTAAATGTACAAATTAAAAAATGTTTTTCCGTGAGGAAAGACAAACAAATATCAATATTGCAAGGTGTTAAAAAGAGATCTTAAAAGTTCAACTTCTGTGTGAGACTAAAGCAAGAAATGCTCATTTGGTACAAAATTTATATTTTAACTAGTGCATTTCCTAATTTAACTGATGTGGACAGTTAAATTGAACACCCATGAGATTTTGTAGGGTTGTCCAGGTTAGTGTGATACCTCAGTATATCCCAGAGTGATGTGAACAGTGAATAAAGAAATTATTTGCAAAGTCCCCTTGGGGTAATGGGAATAAAGGGGGAAAATTCAACCTCCTCATTTGGAGAATTTCTGATATTCTCGCAAGCAGTGGGGACAACAAAATCAACAGGCGGCGCCCTCAATCTTGGGGTTTGTCCCTATGAAACTCATTCCTGCAAAGGACAGGCTAAGCCAACTAAAAATTAGGTCTAAGAGTCACCCCCAGATAACCTCTTTTGTTGCTCAGATGTGGCCTCTCTAAGCCAACTCAGCATGTGAACTCACTGCCTTCCCCCTCTACATGGGATATGGCTCCCAGGGGTATAAATCTCCTTGGCAATGTGGGACAGAAAGATCCCACAGATTCAGAGATGGAGAAAGCCTTCTTGACCAAAGAGGGGAAGAGAGAAATGAGACAAAGTTTCTGTGGCTGAGAGATTTCAAACAAAGTGCAGAGATTATCCTGGAGATTATTATTATACACTATATAGATATCCCTTTTTAGTTTATAGGTGTATTGAAGTGGCTGGAGGGAAGTACCTGAAACTGTTGAGCTGTGTTCCATCAACCTAGATTCTTGAAGACAACTGTATAATGATACAGTGCTTACAATGTGACTGTGTGGTTGTGAGAACCTTGTGTCTGATGCTTCCTATATCCAGGATATGGACAGATGAGTAAAAAATAGGGATTAAAATAAATAAATAAATAATGGGGGGATAAAGGGTAAAATAAATTGGGTAGGTGGAAACACTAGTGGTCAATGAGAAGGAGGGGTAAGGGGTATGGTATGCATGAGTTTTTTCTTTTTATTTCTTTTGCTGGAGTGATGTAAATATTCAAAACATGATCAGAACGATGAATATACAACTATGTGATATTGTGAGCCACTGATTTTACACCATGTATGGAATGTTTTATGTCAAGAATAAATGTTTTAGGTTAAGTTTTTACAATAAAAATATTAAAAAAGAAAAAATATTACAACTGTAGAAATGTACTATCATCAATTTAACAAATATTCCATATCAGCGATAGGAATATGGGAATCCTGTATTTTGTGCATTACTGTTTTGTAAACCCACCACTTCTCTAATTAAAAACAAAACAAAACCTTTACAAGATACCAGTTCACACCCACTAAGATGACTATAATCAACAAAGAGAAAAGCAACATCGGCCAGGATATGGAGAAATAGGAACTCTCATACACAGCTAGTGGGAGCGTAAGATAGTTTAGTCACTTTGAAAAACATTTCAGCAGTTTCTTAAAATGTTAAAGATAAATTTATAACCCATCAATTCCACCCCTGGTTACACCCCCAAGAAAAATGAAGCATATATTTACACAAAGACTTATATGTGAATGCTCTTACATATTCCTAATATGCCAAAAAGCAGAAACAATCCAATGTTCATCAACCACATGAGCAGTAAGAAGGAAAAACACACATCAACCACACAGGCAATAAGAACGAAAAACACACAGAAAAAAACTACAACATGGATGAACCTTAAGCTAGACACAAAGGTCTACATATGATTTCATTTATGTGCAATATCCAGAAAAGGCAAATCTATAGAAACAGAAAGTAGATTAGTATTTTGTAATTAGTACAGTGGTTGGCTGGGAATGGGAACAGGGAGTGACTACAAAGAGACATGAGACATCCTTTTGGAATGATGGAAATATTCTAAAATTGGATTGTGGTGATGACTGAATTTACTAAGAATTATTGAATTGTACACTTAATGCAGGTGGATTTATAGTACATAAATTATACCTTAATAAAGTTCAAAAAAATGAAAAAATATTATGCTAAGTGAAAGAAGCTAAACACACAAAATACCGTATTTTATATTATTTCATTTACATGAAATGTCCAGAAAAGGCAAATCTATGGAGACAGAATGTAGATTAGTGGTTGCCTGGGGCTGGGATGGGAGCAAGGATTAAATGTAAATAGACGCAAGGGATCTCACTGGAGTGATGGAAATATTCTAAAACTGGATCATGGTGATGGTTGCACAACACAGTAAGTTCACTAAAAGTCACTAAATTTTACACTTAAAATGGGCGAATTTTATGGTATTAAATAATACCACAATGCAACTGTATTACATTAAAAATAAGATGGTCAAACCTTTATGTCTCAGGCCAATGATGAAGGCTAACCCTATCCTAGAGGACTGAAACTCTGTGCCACATCACCAGCAAAGGCTTTAAAAATAACTGCAACCGCCTTCTTCAATCTAGAAAGTTGTACAACCTACTAGAAAGGAAAGGAAAATTTTTCTAAAATGATGATAGAGAGCCCCTTTCTTTACTCTTCTGACATCATTTCAAAATCTCCCATGTATCCCTTTCTTCAATGTGCCTCTGACTGAAAGACCCAGAAGCAATCAATCAATACAGAAACTACCCTAGCTGTCTTTAAAAATAACAAGTACATGTGAGAGACCCAGGAAACAGCAAGGCCCAGAAATGGCCTAGAAGTGGCTTTAGGAAAGAGAAGGAAAAAGAAAGTATCTCTTCAGAAAATACTTAGCCCAGATTTGTTTTAAAACAACTGGGAAGTAAGATGAAAAAAAAATTTTTTTTGACAAAGTTACTCTAAAACACAGACACACTGCAATAAATACTCACACCTCCAAGGCAGCTAAGGAGTTTTTTGTCAGTCTTTATTATAAAACTAACTTGAGGGCAGGTTGTTGCCGATCTAGAAAAGTAGACAATTTCTTTCCTTCAACACGCAGGTATCTGTTTAAGTAGGCTACACTGAACTTGTTTAGTTAAACCCGTCCCGTAATGATTTCAAAGGTCAAGGGGTTAGTGTCCAACAAATACTCCTCTTATCCCCAGCTTCCTCCCCCAATCACTGTGCCTCTCTGAGGAGAATTACAATCCATGTTTGTGCATGATTTGGTCTCTGGCAACTGGTATTCCTGGATCCCCTTCAAATTTGCTCCCCACACAGCAGCCAGATCAGATCATATCCAAGCCCTTGCTTGAAACCCTCCAATGGCACTTAAAATTTCCAAAATCTTTACCATGGGTAAAAAGGTCTCTAAGATCTAGTCCCTCCCTTGTATTTCATTATCGTTGCTAGTCTTCTTTCAAGTCCTAGAACACATCAAGCTCTTTCCCTCCTCAGGGCCTTTGTACTTCCTCATGCCCCAGTAGGTAAAAATCTCGCACGGGTTCTTAAGGCTTTCTCCTCCTCTGTTAGGGTTCAATCTAAATGTCATCGTCTCAAAAAAGAATCTTCCTTGAAATTACCTTAACTAGGTCTCCGGCTTATTCTCTATCAGAATATCTTGTTTCTTTCCTTCCTAGCACTTTGCCAATAGCTGTAATTCTTTTCATTTTTCTACTTATTTAATGCCTACCTCTCTGAGTAAAAGTCAGTTCCAGGTCAGAAGTTCGTGACTGCCTTGTTCAGTGCGGTACCTGCAGCTCTATCTGGAGAGGATCCTTAGTTCCGACCCAGTAATGTCTGGAACTTCGTGAGCACTCAAGAGTTCTCACAAAGATGCACAAATGAACTAAGAAGTACCCTCTGGACAATCCCAGAAATAGGTAGCTGTTGACTACCATTTCAGTATCTCATTTTTCACACATATCTCAAAAGGTCTTTCCCATATCTGCAATTTTCTTTCTCTAAAAGACGTATCTGTCGCTGACGATCAAACATCTGTCACTATACAAATCTTTCGAATTCCTCCAACTCCATCTCACCCCTCCTCACACGCGCGCCCCTCAAACCTCCCACCCCGTGCTCCACAAACCCGCCACTTCACATAAACTCTCTGGTCTCGCGAGCGTCCCACAAATTCCAGTGAGTGCTGCGCTCCCCGAGCTCCCGCGGCTCCCCACGTTCCCGCGTGTCACCCGCCGCCTAGCGAAGCACCTCCCCCTCAGCCGCGCCTGCTCTCACCGATCACCTCCTGCAGTTCGTAGTCGTCCCTGTTGATGGACCACGGCAGGGAACTCGAATCCTCGGACATGACGACGGCTGCGGCTCTCGATCTCACGCAAACTAGCTGACCTCTCTGGTCTCGCCGCGCCTCTCCCCACCCCCAACCGCCGCTGCCGCGCCCCCACCAACCGCCTCAGGAACAGCCACGAGTCGGACGGCGGTGGAGCAAGGAGTCACCACGCAGCAGAGCCGCGGGGGCTCGAACTCCAGCAGACCTAGCCCCTGCTTCTCCACGTCCGGCACTCCTCCGCCTGGCCCAGGTCCCGGCCTCGGCCTCAGCAGCTCCAGCTACGAAAGACTCGCTGGGCCCTGCCCCTCCGTCCCGCCCTCCACCGAAGCCCCACGCACGGGCCAAACTTTCCCTTCTTGCTCCACCTGCCGACACGCAGCGCGCTGACGTCACGACGCCGAGCACGCCCTGCCTCGCCCCGCTTCCGGCCGCCATCAAGTGTGTCTGGAAACGCAGCGAGCAAGTGTGAAGCCTTGGAAGGTGGAAATTGATAGTGAAAGGGAAGAAATGAAAAAAAAAAAAATTGAACGAGGATATCAGAGAGCCAGAGAAAAAGCTAAAGTAGAATAGGGGCGGTAGCCACACCAAGCATGGCGACCAGAGAACAGAGGGGGAGGAACCACCTCTAGCGGCTGAGGCACGTTGCCGTCTGCGTCGTCGCATTCATTGGTTCGTTTGAGAGGAAATCGGAAAGACAGTGGGTGAATTTGGATGTCAATTATAAGTTAGTCCCGCCTCCAGACTCTCCAGTGCGTTTCTTAGCGTTAGGGCCGCAGGCCTTGAAGATATCCAGTACCAGACTCGCCTTACTCCTTCCTCTGGCGTGACATCACCGCGTAACCGTCACACCCCTCGACACGTGCAAAACGGTTCCACAGGGTGTGGAGAAACCGGAGGGAGACCATGGGTGGGGCAGTCTTTGGGTGTGGACTTCTGCCAAGTAGTATAAAAGGCCTCGGGCTACGGGACTGAGTGGAACCGGAAGCTTACCCGTGACATTTTTTTTCAAGGCGGAAGTTCTTTCTGCATGCCCTGTTGGGGCGCTGTCTGCATCGTCGTGATTGGGCTGGTATTTCTGTCCTTTCTTTACTTTGGGTGTGAAACTCAGATAAGCGCTTTGCTCGGGTGCCTCGGGAAGTTTGTTTGTTTTTCCTCTGGCGCGGCTTGGGTTATTAAAATAAGATTAGGCCCACGCGGTTTGTGGTTGTTTCAAGGGTCTTGGCTTTTGTGTGAGCTTACTGAGCTCCAGTTTTCTCAGGTTAACTACACAGTGCCGTTGGGGAAATGTATGAGCTGAAGACTGAATGCGCTCGGTAAATGATAAAGAGCATCAACATGAATAGGGCTAGTTGCAAGACTCATTTTTCTCATCTTTCAGGGCATTAGTCATTATGGAAATGACCTTCACCAAAGTCCTGCCAGGCACTTGAGGGCTTGTGCTGAACTCTGCTCTGTGAGGTCCCCCGTCCACAAAACCAAAGCAGTTAAAGAGGAGCTTTTGGAATATGGAGCTGTTAGCAGGTTTCCACTTAATTGGTGGAATTGGAGGACATTTCATGGAAGAGGTAGTGTTGGGCCAGACCTTGCAAAGTTAATTTCAGGGGGTGGAAGTTGAGAAGATAGAATATTCCAGTCAAAGCAAAGGTAGCAGAGTTCCCAAATTTGAAGTTATAGGACAGACCTTCCTATAGAAACTAGTTTTGGTCATTGCTACTGACACCTTTCTTTACTGCATGTGCTTCCTTTTTCTTTTCAGGGGGAGTTGAAGGGTGGGGACAGGATATATTATAAAGGAGATAAATTTGATATAAGGATTATAGATATCAAGATTTGTACCAGTTGAAAAACCCATAAAACCGGTTCTTAACCTGAAGTTTTTGGGCTTCTATGGGGACCAGGGACAGACTTTAGATGTGTATATATATTTTAACTCCTTATAATTATATACAGAATAGTATATACTTTTAGGGAGAGAATTTGGCCACCTTCCTCCTTCCTGGCTTCACCTTCCCCAGTGAAAAAGCTACTAATCTGTTAGAAAGAAAGCTGTATCTGAAAAAGAATAAACGCCCACCCAATTGTTGAGAAGAAAAGAATTAATTCACAGTCTTGCAAGAACGGGAGCTCAACTGTAAAAATGATGGCTGGCACCTGCCAAGCAATAAAATACCACAGGTTTTATATCCTAAGCTTAGCATGCAGGTCTCTCCCTTGTTTCTACACTGTATGGTGCTCCAGAGGTTACAGCCTATCCAGATAATCTAAGTAATTCAAATTTCCCACCAAAGGTTCATGCTTTTGGTAACACTTTACAGTTCAGTGATGATTACTTAAACTCGTTTCTATCTGTATGAGGATTTGGTACCAATTCTAGACTTGTGTCAGAGGCATTCCCCTCCTTGCAAGACCAGTCTGAGCTGTTTTTCAACCCTTTGTTTTAGTGAGTTCTGTTTTTCTCATCCTGCACCATCTTGTTTGAAAGCTAAGTTTTAGTCTTACAAATTCCCCTTCTTTATTTTTTTTAACTTTTTTTAATTGTGTAGTGTAACATATATACAAAGCAAAGAAATAAAAAAGCAATATTTCCAAAGCACTTTTCAACAAGTGGTTACAGGACAGATAGCATAGTTTGCTGTGGGCTACCATATGATCCTCTCATATTTTTTCTTTTAGCTGCTGCAGGATATAGGAGGCTAGAGGGCTTAAATATTTTTTTTTATCCTCACAATCGACTTATTTACCTTCTTTTTTTGAGGAAAAATAACTTACATACAAAAAAGCTATAAATTTAAAAGCACAGCACCACAGTTAGTTGCAGAACATATTTCAGACTTTCACATGGGTTACAGTTTCACAATTTTAGGTTTTTACTTCTAGCTGCTCTAAAATACTGGCGACTAAAAGAGGTATCAATTTAATGATTCAGCATTCATATTCATTTGTTAAATCTATCTTCTCTGTATAATTCTACCATCACCTTTGATCTTTCCATCCCTTTCTTTAGAGTTGTCTGGACTATGACAGTTCTAAATTTTTTATATCGAAAGGGTCTGTTACAAATATGGGGTAGAGAGATGGAGAGGCTGGGTTAGGATTCAGGGCTTATCTGGGCCAGGGACCCATCTGGAGGGTGTAGATTTCTGGAAAGTTACCCTAGTACATGGAACCCTTGTGGAATCTTATATATTGCCCTAGATGCTCTTTAGGATTGGCTAGAACGGTCCTGGTTGGGGGTTGGCAGATTATGATAGGTAGCAAGGTTTACCTGAAGCTTGTGTAAGAGCATCCTCCAGCATAGCCTCTTAACTCTGTTTGAAACCTCTCTGCCACTGATACTTTATTAATTACCCTTCTTTTCCCCATTTTGGTCAGAAAGTAATTGTTGATTCCACAGTGCCAGGTCTGGATTTATCCCTGGGAGTCATCTCCCATGTCACCAGGGAGACTTTCACCCCTGGATGTCTTGTCCCCACATAGTGGGGAGGCGAATGATTTTAAGCGGAGTTGGGCTTAGAGAGACTGAGGTCACATCTAAGCATCAATAGAGGTCCTCCAGAAGTAATCCTTAGGCATGCCTAAAGGTAATCTAAACTTCACCACTACCTACATAAGCTTCACAAGAGTAAACCTCATAATCAAGTACATGGCCTATTGATTTGGGTGTCCCTGAAGTTTGACACAGTATCAGGGGATTCCCTGATGGTAAGGTTTAGTAGTTCCATATTCTTTCTCCCCTCCCTCAGGGGGCTTTACCAATTGTGCTGGTTTGAAAGGATGTATGTCCCCTAGAAAAGCCATTTTTAATCTAAATCCTGTTTCATAAAGGCAGAATAATCCCTATTCAATACTGTGTGTTTGAAACTGTAATCAGATCATCTCCCTGGAGATGTGATTTAATCAAGAGTGGTTGTTAAGCTGGATTAGGTGATGACATGTCTCCACCCATTTGGGTGGGTCTTGATAAATTTCTGGAGTCCTGTAAAAGAGGAAACATTTTGGAGAATAAGAGATTTGGAGAGAGCAGAGAATGCTGCAGCACTACGAAGCAGAGAGTCCACGAGCCAGTGACCTTTGGAGATGTAGAAGGAAAATGCCTATAGAGGAGCTTCATGAAACCAAAAGCCAGGAGAGAAGAAGCTAGCAGATGACGCCGAGCTCACCATATGTCCTTCCAGATGAGAGAGGAACCCTGACCGTGCTAGCCATGTGCCCTTCCACTTAAGAGAGAAACCCTGAACTTCATCAGCCTTCTTGAACCAAGGTATCTTTCCCTGGATGCCTTCAAATGGGCATTTCTATAGACTTGTTTTAATTGGGACATTTTCTTGGCCTTAGAACTGTAAACTAGCAACTTATTAAATTCCCCTTTTTAAAAACCATTCTGTTTCTGGTATATTGCATTCCAGCAGCTAGCAAACACCAATAATTTTGATTATCTGGTTAATGTACTCTAGGATGTTTCCAGGCATTACAATAATCTATACAGGATTAAAGGACCTCTTTCTTATTCTGTGCTCCCTGTGTTTGAATTGTTCGGTAGGTTGAATTAGATTATGAACTACAGAAAATTTCAGTTCCAGATCAAACAAACCTTTTTTCCATTAGTCTCAAAGAGTATGTGTAGTTCTAAAATATAGACATTGTCGTCCTTACCACTATGTTCTGAATTACCTTAACCCCAACCTGTTTGGTTTCGTTCTTATCTGTAAATACCAGGTTATATATCTAAAACAGCCTCTCAAAATCCAGAAATAATAATTACCACTCCGGACTTAATGTGTCTGCTCTAAAAGCTTACAATCTAGGCCCCTGTTTTCTTATAAGCATTTTCTAAAAGTGACCATACCCTTGTTGTTGTTTTGTTTCTGGCTTATTTTGTCTCACCAAATGTCGCACATGTTCATTCACATCGTTGCATGCCTCACGACTTTGTTCCTTTTTGTAGCAGCACAGCCTTTGTTCATAAGTATACACCATCGTTCACCAATCTACTTCTCCGTCAGTGCATCCTTCAGCCACCTGCATCATGTAGAAGGCCCAAAGTCCACAGTCCATCAACATTCTCAATTTTAGATAATTTCATTGTTCCCAAGAGAAAGAAAACCAATAAACACACCCTCAACAAATAAGAAATCGAAACCTCCTCTTAACTCTTGTCCCTCACCCCTTTATTTACTTCTGCTGTTGCTGTCGTAGTGCTGATGGTTTCCTTTTGAACATAGCTCATAGCATGCAATAGCAGTTTCCTGGACTTAAGCACTCTTTATCCAAGAATCATATCTTTGAAGTAATTCTTACAAGAACTAATTCATATTTCTAGTGTGAGTCAATGGGATACATAGGTCTGTACAACCCCTTTTAATCTTGTTCATCTTCAATATGGTAATATTACTTATATACCCACTAGAGAATCACCTTCACACCTGTCTATTCCCTTACATTGGAGTTCAACCTCATTAGCTAATGATTCACCCATCTCTAGTTTCTATGTATCTCTAAGTCCCCTATATTCTGTATTATAAGTCTCTGATTATACCTTTATGCCGGTCATAAAAGTGAAATTATACAGTATCTGTCCTTTTGTGTCTGGCTAATTTTGCTCAACATTGTGTCCTCAAGGCTCATCCATCTTGTCATGTGCTTTAGGATGTCATTTTGTCTTACTGCTGCATAATATTCTGTCGTATATGGAATACCACATTTTGTTGATCCAGTCATCTGTTGAAGGGCATTTAGTTTGTTTTCCATCTTTCAGTGATTATGAATAATGCTGCTGTGAACATCGATGTACAAATGTCTCTTTGTGTCATTGCTTTCAGCTCTTCTGGGTATATATCAAGTAATATTATTGCTAGGTCATAGGGCAACTCAATACTTAGTTTCCTAAGGAACCACCAAACATTTTCCATAGTGGCTGCACCATTATACATTTCTACCACCAGTGCATAAGTGTCCCAGTTTCTCCACAATCTCTCCAGCATTTATAGTTTCCTGTTTGTTTAATTGCAGCCATTCTTATAGGTGTAAGGTGGTATCTCATTGTAGTCTTGATCTGTATTTCCCTTACAGCCAATGAAAATGAGCATCTCTTCATGTGTTTTGAGCCATCTGTATTTTCTTTTCAGAAAAATGCCTATTCATATCTTTAGCCCATTTTAAAATTGGGTTGTTTGTTCTTTTGTTGTTGAGTTGTATGATTTACTTGTATATACAGGAAATCAAACTTTTGTCCAATATGTGATTTCCAAATATTTTCTCCCATTGTGTTGGCTGCCTCTTCACCTTTTTGACAAAGTCTTTTGAGGTGCAGAAGCATTTGATTTTGAAGAGTTCCCATTTATCTGTTTTTTTGTTGTTGTTGTTATTGCTTGTGCTTTGGGTGTAAAGTTTAGGAAGCTACCTCCTATTACTAGGTCTTGAAGTTGTTTCCCTACATTTTCTTCTAGAAGATTTATGGTGCTGGTTCTTATATTTAGGTGTTTGATCCACTTTGGGTTAATTTTTGCATAGCGTTACCCTTTCATGCTCTTGGCTATTGATATCCAGTTCTTCTATGCCCAATTATTGAAAAGACTGTTTTGTCACAGTTCAGAGGATTTGGGGGCCTTGTCAAAAATCAGTTGACCATAGATTTGGTGGTCTATTTCTGCACTCTTGATTCGATTCCATTGGTCAGTCCTTCTTTCTTTATGCCAGTGCCATGCTGTTTTGACCACTGTGGCTTTAAAATAGGTTTTAAAGTCAGGGAGTGTTAATCCTCCCACTTAGTTCTTCTTTTTTAGGATGCTTTTAGCTATGGGGTCCCTTTCTCTTCCAGATGAATTTGGTAGTTAGCTTTTCCAAATTTTCAAAGTAGGTTGTTGGAATTTTGATTGTTACTCTGTTGAATCTGTAGATCAATTTGGGGAGAATTGACATCTTAATTATATTTAGCCTTCCTCTCCATGAGCAGGGAATATCTTTCTATCTATTGAGATCTCCTTTGATTTCTTTTAGCAATGTTATGTAGCTTTCTGTGTACAAGTCCTTTATGTCTCTAGTTAAGTACATTCCTAAGTGTTTGACTCTTTTAGTTGCTATTTTGAATGGAATTTTTTCTTTAACTGACTCCTCAGCTAGGTCATTACTTGTGTATAGAAATGTTACTGATTTTTGCACATTAATTTTATATCCCTCCACCATGCTGAATTTCTTTATTAGCTCAAGTAATTTTGCTGTAGATTTCTCAGGACCTTCCAAGTATAGTATCATATCATCTGCAAATAATTAGAGTTTTCCATTTGGATGCCTTTTATTTCTTTGTCCTACCTGATTGCTCTCGCTAGAACTTCTAGCACAATGTGGAATAATAGTGGTGACAGTGGGCATCCTTGTCTTATACCTGATCTTAGGGGGAAGGCTTTCAGTCTCTTTCCATTGAGTATGATACTGGCTATCAGTTTTCATATATTTTGTTTATCATATTGAGGTAGTTACCTTTGAGTCCTATCTTTTGGAGTGTTTATTGGAAAAAGATGCTGAAATTTGTTGAATGTGTTTTCAGCATCAGTAGAGATGATCATGCGATTTTTCCCTTTTGATTTGTTAATGTGCTGTATTACTTTAATTGATTTTCTTGTGTTGAACCATCCTTGCCTTTCTAGTATAAACCCCACTTGGTCATGGTGTATAATCCTTTTGATGTGCTGTTGCATTCGATTTGCTAATATTTTATTGAGAATTTTTGTGTCTTTGTTCATTAGGGAGATTGGCCTGCAGTTTTCCTTTCTTATAGCATGTTTACCTGGTTTTGATATTAAAATGATATTAGTTTCATAAAATGAGTTAGGTAGAGTTCCTTTTTCTTCAGTTGATCACGAAAGTTTGAGCAGGATGCGTGTTAGTTCTTTATGGAGGGTTTGATAAAATTCCCCTGTGAAGCCGTCTGGCCCTGGGCTTTTCTTTATAGGAAGATTTTTGATGACTGATTGAATCTCTTTGCTTGTGATTGGTTTGTTGACATCTTCTGTTTCTTCCTGAGTCAGTGTAACTTGTTAATTTGTCTCCAGGAATTTTCCATTTCATCTACGTTGTTTAGTTTGTTGGTGTTCATAGTATCCGCTTATGATTTCTTATAATTCTTCATGGTCTGTGGTAAATGCACCCCTTCTCATTTCTGATTTTGTTTATTTGCATCCTCTCTTTTTTTCTTTGTCAGTTTTGCAAGTGGCCCATCAATTTTATTGATTTTTCTCAAAGAACCAACTTCTGATTTTATTGATTCTGTCTATTGTTCTTTTGTTCTCCCCTTCATTTATCTCTGCTTTAATTTTTGTTATATCTCTTCTCCTGTTTGCTTTGGGGTTAGTTTGCTGTTCTTTCTTGAGTTCCTTTAGGTTTTCTGTTCAGTCTTCGATTTTTGTGCTTTCTTTTTTTTTTCTTAAACTTTTTTATTGTAATAAAATATGTACAAAGCAAAGAAAGGAAAAAACAATAGTTTTCAAAGTATTCTTCAAAAAATCGTTACAGGATAGATCCCAGAGTTTGTCATGGGTTACCATATGATCCTCTCGTATTTTTCCTTCTAGCTGCTTCAGAATATAGGAGGCTAGAGGACTTAAATACTTTTTTATCATCGCAATTGACTTTTTATTTCTTTTTGTGTGTGTGTGAACAATAACATATATACAAAAAAGCTATAAATTTCCAAGCACAGCACCACAATTAGTTGTAGAACATATTTCAGATGCTTTACAATTTCACAATTTACATGCATTACAATTTCACAATTTTTGGTTTTACTTCTAGCTGCTCTAAAATACTGGAAACTAAAAGAGATATCAATTTAATGATTCAACATTCATAATCATTTGTTGAGTCCAATCTTATATATATAATTCCACCATCACCTTTGATCTTTCCATACCTTTCATTGGGGTTGTTTGGGTTATGGCAATTCTAGATTTTTTATATTGGAAGGGTCTGTCACTAATAAGGGGTATGGAGATGGAACTATCTAATGTTCTGGAGAGGCTGGGCTACGATTCAGGATTTATCTGGACCAGGGACCCTGCTGGAGGTTGTAGGTTTCTGGCAAGTTACTCTAGTGCCTGGAACCCTTGTAGACTCTTATATATTGCCCTAGATATTCTTTAGGATTGACTGGAATGGCCCTGATTGGGGGTTGGCTGGTTAAGATAGGTAGCAAGATCTTCCTGAAGCCTGCGTAAGAGCAACCTCCAGAGTAGCCTCTCAACTCTATTTGAACTCTCTCTGCTACTGATGCCTTATTAATTATACTTCTTTTCCCCCATTTGGTCAGGATGGGATTGTTGATCTCACAGTGCCAGGTCTGGATTCATCCCTGGGAACCCTCTCCCACCTCGCCAGGGAGACTTTCACCCCTCGATGTTATGTCCCATGTAGCGGGGAGGGCAATGATTTCACATGCAGAGTTGGGCTTAGCGAGACTGAGGTCACATCTGAGCAACAACAGAGGTCCTCTGTTGTGATTGGTTTGTTGACAACTTCTATTTCTTCCTGAGTCAGAAGTAATTCTCAGGCGTGCCTATAGGTAGCCTAAGCTTCTCCACTACCTACATAAGCTTCATAAGAGTAAGCCTCATGATCAGGGGCATGACCTATTGATTTGGGTGTCCCTAAAATTTGACACAGTATCAGGGGATTCCCTGATGGTAAGGTTTGATAGTTCCATAGTCTTTCTCCCATCCCTCAAGGGACTTTGCCAATACTTTTTGATTATCTGGTTAATATACTCTAGGATGTTTCCAGGCATTACAATAACCTATACAAGATTAAAGAACCTCTTTCTTATTCTGTGCTCTCTGTGTTTCAATTGTTCAAATGAGCTATACAGATAGTTGAATTAGATTATGCACTATAGAAAATTTCAGTTCCAGATCAAATAAACCTTTCTTTTATTGGTCTCAAAGAGTATGTATGGTTCTAAAATATAGACATTGCCTTTCTTACCCCTATGTTCTGAATTACTTTAACCCCAACCTGTTCGGCTTTGTTATTATCTAAATATCAGGTTATATATATAAAACAGCCTTTCAAAATCCAGAAATAATAATCACTCCTAACATAATGTGTCTGCTCTAAAAGCTAGTCTCCTGTTTTCTTATAAGCATTTCTAAAGGTGACCATACCATTATTGTTTTGTTTCTGGCTTATTGTGTCTCCCAAATGTCCCACATGTTCATTCACATTGTTGCATGGCTCATGACGTTCCTCTTTGTAGCAGCACAGCCTTTATACGTAAGTATACACCATCATTTGTATAATGATACAGCTTTCACAGTGTGACTGTGTGATTGTGAAAACCTCGTGTCTGATGCTCCTTTTATCTACCATATCAACAGATGAGTAAAACATATGGCATAAAGATAAATAATAGGGGAACAAATGTTAAAATAAATTTAGTAGATTGAAACACTAGTGATCAATGAAAGGGAGGAGTAAGAGGTATGGTATGTGTTCTAGTTTGCTAGCTGCCGGAATGCAACACATCAGAGACGGATTGGCTTTTAATAAAAGAGGATTTATTTTGTTCTTCAGACGAAAGGCACCTAACTTTCCACTGAGGTTCTTTCTTACGTGGGAAGGCACGGGATAGTCTCTGCTGGTCTTCTCTCCAGGCCTCTGGGTTCCAACAACTTTTTCCCCCGGGTGGTTCCTTTCTGCACCTCCCAAGGCCTGGGCTGAGCTGCAAGTGCTGAGATGAGGAATGCGGAGCTGCTTAGGCTGTGCTACGTTGTGCTCTCTCAGTTAAGCACCAGCCAATTAAGTCAAACGTCATTCATTGCAGCAGGCATGCCTCCTAGCTGACTGTAGATGTAAATCAGCAACAGATGAAGTTCACTTACCATTGGCTTATGTCCACAGCAACAGAACTAGGCACTTTCACCTGGCCAAGTTGACAACTGACTCTACAACAGTATGTATGATTTTTTTTTTTCTGTTTTCTTTTTATTTCTTTTTCTGAGTTGATGCAAATAGTCTAAGAAATTATCATGATGATGAACATGCAACTATGCAATGATATTGTGAATTACTGATTATATATGTAGAACAGAATGATCATATGTTAAGGATGTTTGTGTCCATTATATTTTTTTAATTAAAAAAAGAGATATGGGATGTATAAATTTTTTCTTTTTTCTTTTTATTTCTCTTTCTGTAGTGATGCAAATGTTCTTAAAATGATCATGGTGATAAATACACAACTA
Source organism: Myrmecophaga tridactyla (assembly GCA_004026745.1). NCBI lineage: Eukaryota > Metazoa > Chordata > Mammalia > Pilosa > Myrmecophagidae > Myrmecophaga > Myrmecophaga tridactyla. Next base: position 55,258 of record PVIY010011694.1, read on the forward strand.
TGTGATGATATTGTGAGCCATTATTTGACATCATGTATGAAATGTATGTGTGTGAAGATTTGTCAATAAAAGTATTTTTAACAAAATCCACACCCATGATATGTGCTTGTTCTTGTGAAGATAAATCACTAACTACCACAAACACATTGAAAGGGATCCAATAACCAAGTATTTGGTTAATACCCCTGGAAATAGTGCCATTTCTGGGCTCAGCAGAGCCTCTACAGAAACAAATTGGGCACTCAACAGCAGTACTTAAGGAAATTAATAGTGCTAAATGCGTATATTTCTTTTCTTTTGCTTGCTTTGGGTCAGTTTGCTACTCTTTCTCAATTCTTCCAAGTGAACAGTTAATTCCTCAATTTTTGCTCTTCTTTTTTGATATGAGCATTTAGGGCAATAAATTTCCCTCTTAGCACTGCCTTTGCTGCATCCCATAAATTTTGATATGTTGTGTTTTCATTTTCATTTGCCTTGAGATATTTACTGATTTCTCTTGTAATTTCTTCCTTGACCCACTTGCTGTTTAAGAGTGTGTTGTTGACCTACAAAGTATGGGCTAAGCCTACTTAAAATTAGGCCTAAGAGTCACCCCCAAGAGAACCTCTTTTGTTGCTCAGATGTGGCCTCTCTCCGCCCACGTGACAAGCAAACTCACTGCCCTCCCCTTCTCTACGTGGGACATGACTCCCAGGGGTGTGCGCCTTCCTGGCAATGTGGGACAGAAATCCTAGAATGAGCTGGGACTCAGCATCAAGGGATTGAGAAAACCTTCTCAACCAAAAGGGGGAAGAGTGAAATGACACAAAATAAAGTGTCTATGGCTGAGAGATTCCAAACAGTGTTGAGAGGTTATCCTGGAGGTTATTCTTATGCATAATATAGACACCACCTTTTTAGTTAGGGGATAATGGAGAGCCTGGAGGGAAGTACCTGAAACTGTAGAGCTGTGTTCCAGTAGCCATGTTTCTCGAAGATGATTGTATAATGATATAGCTTTCACAGTGTGACTGTGTGATTGTGAAGAACTTGTGTCTGATGCTCGTTTTATCTATGGTATGGACAGATGAGTAAAACATATGGATTAAAAATAAATAAATAATAGGGGGAACAAATGTTAAAATAAATTTAGTAGATTGAAATGCTAGTGATCAATGAAAGCGAGGGGTAAGGGATATGGTATGTATGAATGTTTTTCTGTTTTCTTTTTATTTCTTTTTCTGAATTGATACAAATGGTCTAGGAAGTGATCATGATGATGAATATACAACTATGTGATGATATTGTAATTTACTGATTATATATGTAGCATGGAATGATCATATGGTAAGAATGTTTGTGTTTGTATGTTAGTATGTTTAATAAATAAAATAAAATAAAAGGGAGTGTTGTTGAAATTCATATATTTGTGAATTTTCTGGCCCTCTGCCTTTTATTGATTTCCAACTTCATTCCTTTATGATCCGAGAAAGTGTTTTGTATGATTTCAATTTTTTAAAAATTTCTTCAGACTTGCTTTGTAACCCAGCATATGGTCTATCCTTGAGAATGATCCACAAACACTTGAGAAAAAGGTGTGTCCTGCTGTTGTGGGATGCAATGTTCTATAAATGTCTGTTAAATCTAGTTCATTTATTGTATTACTCAAATTCTCTGTTTCTTTATTGATCCTCTGTCTAGATGTTCTGTCTGTTGATGAGAGGGGGCACTGAAGTTTCTAACTGCTAAGGTAGATGTGTAGATTTCTCTTTTCAGTGTTTGCCTCCTGTATTTCGGAGCAGTCTGGCTCAGTGCATAAATATTTATGATTGTTATGTCTTCTTGTTGAATTGTTCCTTTCGTTAATACATAGTGTCCTTTATTGTCTCTTTTAATTGTTTTACATTTGAAGTCTAATCTGTTGGATATTAGTATAGCTACTCCTGTTCTTTTCTTATTGTTGTTTGCATGAAATATATTTTTCCATCCTTTCATTTTCAACTTATGTTTATCCTTGGGTCTAAAATGCATCTTCTGTAGACAGCATATAGATGGGTCCTGTTTTTTTAATCCATTCTGTCAGTCTATGTCTTTTGATTGGGAAGTTCAATCCATTAACTTTTAGTGTTATTACTATAAGAGCAGTACTTTCTTCTACCATTTTGTCTTTTGGATTTTATATGTCATATCTAATTTTTCTTCTTTTGACCTTTACTGATAGTCTTCATTTCTACACTCTTCTCCATACCTCTCTCTTTCTTTTCCTGTCTGTCTCTAGTGCTCTCAGTAGTATTTCTTCCAGAGCTGGTCTCTTGGTCACAAATTCTTTCAATGTTTTTTTTCTCTGAAAATGTGTTAATTTCCCCCTCATTTCTGAAGGACAATTTTGCTGGATATAGAATGCTTGGTTGGCAGCTTTTCTCTCTTAGTATCTTAAATATGTCATACCACTGTCTTCTGGCCTCCATGGTTTCCACTGAGAAATCTACACAAGGTCTTGTTGGGCTTCCCTTGTATGTGATGGGTTGCTTTCTCTTGCTGCTTTCAAAATTCTCTTTTGAACGGGGAGAAATTCAACTTCCCCAAGTTGAATTCTTGATATTCTCATAAGCAGTATGGTCAACCAAAGCTATAGGCTGAGCCCCCAGTCTTGGGGTTTGTTCATATGAAACTTAACCCCACAAAGGATAGGTCAAGTCTACTTAAAAATTTAGGCCTAAGAGTCACCCCCAAGAGAGCCTCTTTTGTTGCTCAGATGTGGCCTCTCTCTCCAGCCAACACAACAAGCAATCTCACTACCCTCCCCCTGTCTACGTGGGACATGACTCCCGGGGTGTGGACCTTCCTGGCAACATGGGACAGAAATTCTAGAATGAGCTGAGACTCAGCATCAAGGGATTGAGAAAAACCCTAGAATGAGCTGAAACTGAGCATCAAGGGATTGAGAAAACCTCAACCAAAAGGGGGAAGAGTGAAATGAGACAAAGTGTCAATGGCTGAGAGATTCCAAACAGAGTCGAGAGGTTATCCTGGAGGTTATTCTTATGCATTGAGTAGATATCACCTTTTTATTCAAGATGTAAGGGAGAGGCTGGAGGGAACTGCCTGAAAATGTAGACCTATGTTCCAGTAGCCATGTTTCTTGAAGATGATTGAATAAAGATATAGCTTTCACAGTGTGACTGTGTGATTGTGAAAACCTTGTGTCTGATGCTCCTTTTATCTACCTTGTCAAAAGATGAGTAGAATATATGGAATAAAAATAAATAATAGGGGGAACAAATGTTAAAATAAATTTAGTTTGAAATGCTAGTGATCAGTGAAAGCGAGGGGTAAGGGGTATGGTAGGTATAAGTTTTTTTTCCTGTTTTCATTTTATTTCTTTTTCTATTGTCTTTTTATTTCTTTTCTGAATGGATGCAAATGTTCTAAGAAATGATGAATATGCAACTAAGTGCTGATATTGTGAATTACTAGCTATGTTAATTTTTGTTTCATATGTTAATTTTTTAAATTAATAAATAAATTTTTAAAAAATTCTCTCTTTCTCTTTAACATCTGACATTCTGATTAGTAAGTGTCTTGGAGTGCGTCTGTTTGGATCTATTCTGTTTTGGGTACACTGCACTTCTTGGATCTGTAATTTTAAGTCTTTCATAAGAGTTGGGAAATTTTCAGTGATAATTTCCTCCATTAGTCTTTCTCCTCCTTTTCCCTTCTCTTCTCCTTCTGGGACACCCACAATGCATATATTTGTGTGCTTCAAGTTCTCATTAAATTTCCTGAGTCCCTGCTCATATTTTTCCTTTCTATTCCCTATATTTTCTTTTGCTTGTTGGATTTCAGATATACTCTGTGTACACAGTGAGATGTCCATACATATATCTTTCTCCTAGACCTCCTTGTTACCATTTTTCCCCCTAATATTGTTCTTTCTAAATCCATGACGACTTGGACAACCTATTAGCCACTGCCCATGAGTCAGGGTAGATCTGTACCTCAGGTCAATCTGTAGAAGACTACTGCCCACTGGAAAATATCCTTTCACCACTGGCTTCTGGGGCCACTCCGAAGTGGGCTGTGGTGTGGCAGTTGTCCACTTCTGTCAGGTTCCACTATACTAGGTAGATCCACCTGTAAAAGAATCCCATGCATTAAGTTTTTTTTTCTCTCTCTCCATTAATTGATCATATGGTATTCCCCTTTAGTGTATAGTAATATTTTGAAGGAGAAATAGCAAAATAATGGGATTGGGTAAGAGAGAAATTAGGAAGTTTACTGTGTCTTCTGGACCTTTTGGTATACACCCTTTCCATTTGACAATGGCAGGCTGATATCCCAACAATTTTATGGTTTCGTGGGCCAGATAATACCCAGTTCATGATGGGCACTTTTGGTTACATATTTGATCCTCCCACATTTTGCTCTCCACCTGTGTTTTATCCTTTGGCACACCAGTAATAATTTGCTTATTTGTGAAGACATTAAAGGCTTGGATTGCCAAAGACCCATTTCCCCTCAACGAGATGGTTGGACTTACCATACATACATACATATATATTTCAGAATCCTACTTGAAGGCCATTCTTGATACTGATTACTGTTATCAGTCAGTATATATACTCAAAATGTATAATTTGAGGAAATTTTAAGATAGGAGCTATTTGCACAGGCATAGGCATGGTATAAGGAAACCAAAAGGCCAGCCATCTCAGGGGCTCATTAACACCCTTAGGCCTGAAAGGACAAGAGGATGGGGGCTACTGGAACCAGACAGGGTAGCTGAAGGAGAGTACTACCTTACCTTATCTTTTTTATTACTTCACCAAAGGGTAAGGAAGCATAATGAACCCTCGTAACCCCACAAAAAGGAATGACGAGAATGAATACTCTGACTTCATTCTCCTCTTGCTCTCTGATCTCCTGCTGGTGTCTTCCATTGGCCAAGCCCAATGGGGAATCAGAGAACAAGGAGAGCCTGTTGATGTAATCCTTGAAGCTCAATATCCTGGGGAACAGAGCCTGGTGGAGAACGTGCAGAGGAAATGTGGAGGTGAAAACAGATATATCTAACACAAAACTCAAACCAGTTTAAGCCAACAGGGAATATATTGGTTCATATTCTGAAAATTCCAGCACTACAGCTTAAATAGCATTCAAATGATGTCATCATCATCTAGTTTTCTTTCATTCACAGGCTTTGTACATAGGCAGGATCTCCCATCATGATCCAAGGTGGCTCCCAAACTTAGAGATTTTTTCATTTCACTATGATGGTATGATGGCTAGGCTAATGCATCAACTTTGCCACATAGTGGTGCCCAGTTATTTGATCAGCAAACACTGGCCTGTTGCTGTGAGGGTATTTCATGGCCTTAAATCATCAGTAGGTTGATTGTACCTATGGCTGACTATATCTACAATCCTCTGAGAAGATAGTTTTCAGCAATGAGAGAGGTTTCATCCATAATATTTACAGATATCTCCTGTAGGTTGTTTCCCTAGGGAAACCTGATGGGATCCATCAAAGAATTAATTGTGTCTCATTGACTCTGGTTGGGTCATAAAACATACCTGAAACAATCACTGAGTTCAGTGGAAGCAGAGGCACTGCTTGATTTAGGTCTACGCAGGGAGGTGGAGCTGAGGGGAATCATGGTGTGGAAACTGAATGAGGAAGAGGAATGTTTATGGTCAGTAGCCAAAACACCATTGTTGTACCCTTTGTCTCTTCCCCCAAATGTATAGTTCAGAACTTCTGTGCCTATGAATGTGGGTCTTATGAAAGTGCAAAATTCTGATTCATTAGGTCTGGAGTAGGTCCCAAGATCCCTTATTACTAACAGGTGATGCCGATGCTACTGATCCTGGGACAACACTTTGAATAGCAATATTCTATAGCTGCCCTGTCCAATATGATAGCTATTAGCCACATATGGCTATTGAGATGTGCTGTAAGTGCAAATTATTCACAAGACTTTGAAGACTTAATATGAAACTAAAAGAATGTAAAATATCACATCAATAATTTTTATATTGAGTCCATGTTGAAATAATAATATTTTAGATATATTGGGTTAAATGAAATATATTATAAAATTAAATTTACCTGCTTCTTTTAATTTTTTTAATGTGACTATTAGAAAATTTGAAATTACATATCTGGCTCATTATATTTCGATTGGACAGAGCTGCTCTAGAAGTATGTGAGGCTGGTGTTCTTAAAATACATCTGTTTTCACCTATGGATGCTGTACTAGTCAGGGGTTTTCAGAGAACCCTGGATTTATTATTATAAAGAGATGATTTATAGGAATTGGTTCATGCAAATTGAGGATTGGCAAGTCCAAACTCCTAGGACAGGCCACAGGCTAGAAATTCCAATGAAGATGAGGTTAAATTCCCTAGGAGAAGTTAGCTGGCTGAAGTGGAGGCAGAAATTCTTTGCTTTGACTTCTGAAATCCTCAGTTCTGGCTTTTAATAAATGATTGGATGGGGAGACTCCCCACATTGCTGAGGGCAATCTCCTTTGAGGATTATAGATGTAATCAGCAGTAGATGCAATCACCCAATTATGGATACAAATCTATGTATGAAAATTCTCACAGTGACAATTAGGCCAGTGCTTTCTTGACCAAACAACTGGACACCATAACTTAGCCAAGTTGGCAGATGAAATTGACTATCACAGCTACTCAACCAGAGGAACCTAACTAAAGCCATGACCACATTAGACTTACTCCCTGGGCACATCCAGGACTTCATGTTCTCAGGGCTAGATAACTGTAGGATGAATTGATGTGTTAGTGCTTAAGACAGGGGACACTGAATGGGACCTGGTGAGGCTTGATCTGAGGAAAGAGGAAAGCCTGAGGACCTCAGAGTCCATCATTCCAGTTAACAGTCAATTCATAAGTCATTTTGTTTGTGGTGTTACCTGAAACAGAAATTACCACTGTTCTTATCAATTTCCCTAATTTATCCTGCACACAACTACTTAAATGAATCTTCTCCTCACTCTTGTCTCTAGAGTCCTTCTCCTGCCCAGACACAGCCAATGGTGCACTGTTGCAGCTGGCACTCCAGGAGCCCAGACTTCCTTTCCAGCCCTCCATATTGAACTCCTGGGTCCTACTGGTTTATTTCTTGCCCTGAAATGTGCCTTTTACTTTATCCATCTGCCTAAGGTATTCCCTTACAGCTTGCCTCTCCTCCTCATCTCTACCCTGTCAATTTCACCACCTTTCAAAGCCCACCTCAAGACCTCTGGCCCATAGAGGCTTATTCTCTGGACTTTTAGCACACACTGCCTTTGACACAAATTTGGTTATCTGCTACAAAGTGCTCTGGTGTCTAATTATTCAGGTTTTAATACATTTGTGCCTTGATTCTTCAACTGAGCTGTAAGTTTCCTGAGGATGGGGCTCTGCCTACTTTATGTTCTGTTTTTGGCCTATACCAATATAATAAGTACATCCACAAGGTATATAACGCCATTCATTTTCCCAATATAAAATGAAATGAGGGTTTAAAACACATATACTTTTACATATATATTATCAGTGATGATCTTTTAATGAAATTTGAAAAAAAAAAAAAAGCAAAATGGAAAATTAAACCTCAGTCATTGCATGAACACCCAAGGACCTTTTTAAAAAAAAAAACCTTTTTATTATATAATATAGCATATATACAAGGCAAAGAAATAAAAAAGCAATCACTTTCAAAGCACTCTTCAACAAGTAGTTACAGGACACATCCCAGAGTTTATCATGGGCTACCATAAGATCCTCTCAGATTTTTCCTTCTAGCTGCTCCAGAATATAGGAGGCTAGAAGGCATAAAAATTTTATCATCACAATTGGCTTTTTTTTCTTTTTGTGTGAAAAATAACATATATTCAAAAAAGCAATAAATTTCAATGCACAGAACCACAATTAGTTTAGTTGTAGAACATATTTCAGAATTTGACATGGGTTACAATTCCACAATTTTAGGTTTTTACTTCTAGCTGCTCTAAGATACTGGAGACTAAAACAGATATCAATTCAATGATTCAGCATTCATATTCATTTGTTAAATCCTATCTAAACTACATAACTCCACCATCATCTCTAATCTTTCCATCCCTCTCTGTAGGGGTATTTGGGCTATGACCATTCTAACTTTTTCATATTGTAAGGGATTGTCACTAATATGGGGTAGGGAGATGGAACTATTTGATGTTCTGGAAAGGCTGCATCCTTTAGGTTTCAGGACTTACCTGGACCAGGGACCCATCTGAGGTTGTAGGTTTCTGCAAAGTTACTCTAGTGCATTGAACCCTTGTGGAATCTTATATATTGCCCTAGGTGTTCTTTAGGATTGGCTGGAATGGTCGTGGATGGGGTTTGGTTTGCATAAGAGTAACTTCCAGTGTACCTTCTTGACTCTATTTGAACTCTCTCTGCCACCAAGGACCTTTTCTAAACTTTATTTTTATATTAAAAACTTAAAAAAAAATAAAAACTTTAAGCTTTTTATCATGAGATAATTATAGATGAACAGAAAGTTGCAAAAATAGTACAGAAAAGTTAATGTACCCTTCACACAATTTCCCCCAAAGGGTACATCTTACACAACCATGGTAAATATCGAAATCAGGAAATTAGCATTGATGCAATATGTGTGTATAGTTCTATGTTATTTTATCACAACTATAGATTCATGTAACTACCATCACAACTAAGGTACAGAACTGTTCCATCACCTTAAAGATCTTCCTTGGGTTCTGTTCTAGTTTGCTAACTGCCTGAATGCAATATACCAGAAACAGAATGGCTTTTAAAAGGGGGAATTTAATAAGTTGCTAGTTTACAGTTCTAAGGCTGAGAAAATGTCCCAATTAAAACAAATCTATAGAAATATCCAATTTAAGGCATCCAGGGAAAGATACCTTGGTTCAAGAAGGCCAATGAAGTTTAGGGTTTCTCTCTCAGCTAGAAGGGCACATGGCAAACATGGCAGCATGTGGTGGCTTTCTCATGTCTCTACCAAAAAAGGGACTCTCTCCAAAAGGTTTCCTCTTTTAAAGGATTCCAATAAGCAAGTCCGCCTTCAATGTGTAGAGACACACCTCCATGGAAATCATCTAATCAAAAGTTACCACCCACAGACTGAGAAAAACCCTGGAGTGAGCTGAGAATTAACATCAAGGATTGAGAGAACCTTCTCGACCAAAGGGGGAAGAGTGAAATGAGACAAAGTGTCAATGGCGGAGAGATTCCAAACAGAGTCGAGAGGTTATCCTGGAGGTTATTCTTATGCATTAAGTAGATATCACCTTGTTGTTCAAGAT